>JAAAKL020000366.1:0-44213 GCA_010016065.2 Carybdea cf. marsupialis auct. non (Linnaeus, 1758)
AAAGGGACTACACACTTTGTTCCCTTCAAGAGTTCAAGCCTGCTTAAGATGATGTTGTATACACATATTTGTGTGTTAAAAAGAGTCTCGACGAAACATGTGGAATATGTTGAGCTAGAAGTATCATGACTTCAGACCAGACCAACTTCACCCACTTCTCTTATTTGCTTGATATTTCAGATCGTTAAACTTTTAATGATATTCATTTGTTGAAGTAATCTCTTGTCTCGTGTAGGTGTCCACAAGTTAAGGTAAATCTTCAGCCCATTGGTGGCCCTCGAATAAATGTTTGTTTATCTGTCAAATAGCCTTGACTTAAAGCAAGACGCTTCTGCTACCCAGCCTGCCATGCACACGAACAAAGCCTTCTTTGTTGCAACAAGAAAATTTTGTAGGTCTCTAACGCAGACTACACGCCAGCGAGATCAAATGCAATTACGTTCCCGTATAAAGATTTTACCGCAACAATTATTCTCTCAAGTTAATAAGTATATATCATGATTCAATAGAAATTATGAGAATTACTGTTAAGGTGATTGGACCGATCTAGCGAACTAGTTAAACAAATGATGTTGCTAACGAAAATCCCGCCAGGGTTAGAAAGATATTAAGTTCATAAATAGATGATCATTACGTTGTTCGGCTTGTGTACTTAATTTAAGGAAATAAAGAGGGGACTTATAGCTTGAACTTTCTAAAGGCGTGACTAATGTCTGTGCCGCTTAATCCAAGTGGCAGCTTATCCACAAAACACTTGTTGTGCAAATCACGAATAGTGTGCTTGGAAATACGGGAAACGCCTTTAGTTCTTGGATGCAGTTTGTGGGACGTTTTAGGGGAAACTACGTAGATAGTGGGGCCTGGATGTTTTGGAACTTTGTCGTTTTGTTAGGTCATTGTTAGCTTTGAGTAACGTGAAACGACCAAAACAGTTTATCATGAAGTTGAAACGTTTGCGATTCAAAAGCGAGGGTGAACAATTTTATGCTATGTGCGTAATCACTGCCAAAGCAGACAGGCAAAAGAAATGTATAACCGCATTATCTATCGATTTCTGGACAAAACCAGTACCGTAGAGCCTCCAATAAATTTCATTGGAGGGTAACCTCTTGCAATGTTCCTTGCAAGTAAGGAATCTAAAAAGTAATAAAAGACAATTTCTTGCAAATATTTTAGTGTCATTTTCTCGTTGAATAGTTCTGTTAAGACAACAACAATTGGAGACACTTGGGTTTCTAGTTTAAATAGAAATATAAGCATAAGCTAAATTAGAATTAATAGAGATCTTGCCTTGTGATTCCTCTTCCCCCGAGTCTGAAATAAATAAAAACCAGTCAGATCAACATTATAAAAACCAACGATTATGTCCAGATCAAGATTTTTTACTGACCCCCGACCCTTTCTCCCACCTGTAATTAAACCTTCCCCAATTTCTTCACTTGAACGTATACTGTTTTTAGCAGAGATTCGTACATTTCTAACGTGATACATAAAATATCTAGCAACAAACGCGTACTACTAACCGTAGCCCTTAAGAGAATCGTAGTATCGCAAGGATGTGATAAACCATCCTTTCTTATACCGTGACTTTCCTAAAGTGACACAACCAGGAAAGACAGACACCCATTTGTTTAAAAAAACCGTGTTATCTCAGTAACCTATGGCATTGTACTCTTCATTGATTATTCGTGAAAAACGCATCCGGTTCTCCGAATACAATTTTGATCACATGGAGCTGCTAATTTTAAATTTATAATGAAAAGGAGTCTGGTCTTTAAATATTCATGTTTGCAGCCTATAAAATGATTTTTTCTCCAAGTTCATGCGCTATTCAAATTTGTTCTTTGCTTTTTTGTTAGCGTTTGTTTAGATTCAGGAAATGCCGTGTGTACAACCGACACCAATATTTTATTAATTAAATAATTTCTGCAGATCAATATTGGCAGTACATCCAACAGATGTGCTTGTCCCATATCGTTATAACTCAAGCTTAATCATTGGTCAGATAAAATGTTTTTTAAATTATAGACTTTTATATCACCTAAGAAGGTTCCATATACTACCACAGACTTTCGTCATTGAATAGGACGTAGTTGCATCTCGAATAATCTTCCTATGACTACTAACTTGACCGTCTTTGAAGGCAAATGTGGCATGCTGCAGAATTACTGAAATGTGTCCAAGTTTAAAAGAGAACAGAACATTAAGGTTCTTGTAAAGGAGTTTTGATTAGAAGCAACGATTTTGAAATATCCCAGGCAATTGGCTGCTATTTCATTCTCTTCTCCAGAAAGAATGTAGAAAAATGTGAGATGTAACATTAACTGGAATTTACTTTGAATAATGTCAGATAAAGAAAGCATTCGCTACCAGGATCTCAAAATCGGATTTCTCTTTTCCTTAAAAATGTGACAGATGATCATGCGCAGGTCCTTTGATTCAGGGGGTACGCTGGGGAAAATACTAAATGATGTTAGTGAGAGGTTTCTGTGCAAAACGCATAGAGGGCGCCCAATGACACATTCAACTTTTATTGGGCGCCTATTTGAGGACGTCACGAGACTCCCTTAGCTTCGAAGACGTCTTGGGCATGGTCACCTGTAAAACATGATCTGAAAAGATAGTTAATAAATGTTGGTAGAATGAAGGGCATCAGGACTCGATCAAAACCCCCTCATAATATCTAGGACTGTAAAGCAGTACCTAATAAGTATTTATTAAAGGGTACACGTGACTGTTTGTGAATGATGAGAAACTCCTATAAGATTGTGTGTATTAGGAGTAGTTAAATCTAACGTTATATGTCTAATTAGACATTTGTTATGCCCTGCAAGTCAAAGGAGTTTTAACTGTCTTAACCTATGAGGGTCGAGGCGACAAATAAGAGGCACTCTTTACCAGTCTATCTATATTAGTAAACTCATGTAACTTCCTTCCACATGTTACCACCGCCTTAGTAGCTTAAGTTGTAATATCATCCTCCAAAATTCGATTTCCGAATATACAACTACGTTCCCATAAATACATTAATTGGTAAACATTTGCTTTGTTGCTATATCCGATTACTACGCAATAAAGGATATATTTAAGAGTCGATTATGCGCCATAACATATCGTCTACGTTTTATTAAAGGAGAGGATTGTCTAAAACTACATGCAATGGACAATATGCTTGCATAAGAGTAGGATGCAGATGTATTCTCTAGACAATTTTAAAATTTGCAGGAATTTTGATTTCCCTTCCTCTGGTCAATGTCTTATGCGGTGTCCTTTCACCACTTTGTTGATAGTTCTGTTGATTTCATTATTCAGTTCCTGTCTATCTAATCATTTTTCTTCCTTGCTTTACCCTTTCAGTAATTTGACCATCGAGGTAGCTAAACTAACTCATCTTTAAGAAATGTGAATGGCTATGACTACACGTATTAATGCACAATAAACATAGTCACCAAAAGTGAGAAAGAGAGGCTATCCACCTGAAAGCGATTATCTAGCAATGTTGATGATAGCAATATCCCTGGACCAATTCTGATACTTAATGTCCCTCCACAATGGCTTTGATTCCCCCCCCCCCCTGCATAATTTAAGGGAAGCCACATGACTAAAATATACAAGGCCAGCAGGCATCATGGTCCTATAATATCAGCTTTACACGATTTATGGGTGATAAGTTGCAGATTGGTTCCTAGACATGCATTTGTAAATCATGGGCTCGATGATAGTAGCTACTAACTACATTTCTTATGTAAACAAAATTTCCACTTAATGAATTAAGATGAGAAGCACATAGAGGGGAAATGGACAGGACAATTTTTACTAGTAGGTTTCCGGATACACTTATATTTTATACTTAAAACCCTCGGCTTTGTAGATTTCTCTTCTCCTTTCTTCCTTGAACGTGGGTGGTAGTACTCCCAGTAGATTTCTATTGTGATTATCCGGGCCTTGTAAAAATTGAGTTTGCCTTTTGTCATCTCAACAGGAGTTTGCGACATCACCTCTGTCTGTTACTGCCCAGTGCAGTGATTCTCCATGATTAAGATTCCCTGTGTCTTGGCAATCTATTCATCAACTCTTATTTCTAGGGTGGCTCATACAAGTCTCGACCATGATCGTACGGGAAAATGGAGTGACTACTTGTAAATAAATAATCGGTAGTGTGATGAAAGTAAGGATCCTGCTGTTACAATAATTTGCACGGCTGTATGGTGTTTGCACTAGTTCACACGAATGTAGACACATCCAATAAATAATGTTTAAACACAAAACGTTTATAGTGACAACATGCAGCTTCAAAAAATTGATGTTAGCGCCCCTCGACCTTATACATATTTGTAATATTCTTTATTTGATTTACAAATCCTTTTTAACTCGCAATTGTTCACTTTTTATCTATTTTAATAAGCACATATTTATGATAGCAATTTTTTAAAAAGAAACAACATTCCATGCTACCGTTAGTAATTTATTTGATGATGGCAGAAGTGACTGCTGAAACGTGGCGTAAAAATAATGTAAAATATAGTTATTCTATACGATGATCATGGTTTGTTATATTTAAAATCTCAGACGGCAAGAATTTTTTAGACACCTGAAGTAAAGCGCAATAACACTGACTAAGTTTGCAATGCAATATCGTTTAAATGAATATTCCATGATAAAATGCGCGCTAGAGGAAGCATCTTCTGTAAGTACGTTTCCTAAATGTATCCTATGTAATTTGATCATGCAGTTAAATTTTTCTTATTGCATTCATTGTCTCTATGAATTCTACATCTATCAAATTGTTGACATATATGTCGGTACTATTTTATCGTGATCTGAATTCGTCCGCATTTAGTGTATATACTGAATCTATGATATATGAACTAGGATCAATCAATAATTGCTAATCCAGCAGGTCTAGGACGAAGCTCTATTTAAAAAGTTGTTGGCAATCTGTCGTTTTTTTACTTATGAAATTCATTTAATGATATCCAAAGTAGAACAACGAGGCAGCTGAATGAGACAATCGTTTTCTTTGCAAATTGCTGAATCCCTTGGCAATTACACAGTTTTGTTGTTTATTAAAGGAAACAGAACAACCGATACCATCTCCAAGTTCTCAGATATGTTATCTGTGTTCATGCGATCGAATGCAAAACATTGCACGAGGGTTATACCCAGCTATTACAAAGGCAAGCATTTAATAGGTAATACCGCATCTGCAGAACGTCACAGGTGACTAAGAAGATTGATTCTAGGCTTACCTACCACCCTTATACACAGCGGATGAATCCGATTTCCAAAGGTGCATGCCGTGAGATTCATGGAGAGATTCCCAACAGATGCCAGCAAATCATGCAAAGTCGTTTTATATCACCTACGAGCATGTTTATATGTTTGTTCTTGTAGCTGCAGGCTGCATTTCAAAGACGTATCAATCAATTATTTTTTATGTTACTTGAAGCTAGATAATTGCGTTGCCGTGCACCTGCAACTTTTTTCGAGAAATAATTAAGGGAGAAACCACTCGCTCTGTGCCATATTGTACCGCGTTATCAGCAGCTTTGAAAGGTTCATCTCATTTTACTTAAATTGCTGCCGTCCATTTTAGTAAAGCTATTATTTTTCAAGGTAATTTGAAACGATTCTACCAGGAATAAGCATAAACCTCAGGTCTCTTATTCGGTAAATGCCTAGTTTGTGCGTGTGTCTGCGGTAACGCTGTTGTAAATCTCAATATTTACAGTGACAGTTTTTGGAAGTGCAGAGGCCTGGGTCGAATGAAGTTTACGGATTCCTATGACTTTCTATATCGCGTTCTAGATCAGGCGAGATAGTATAACAGAGGGTAAGGTGGCATTTTACATTTCCAATTTCTAGTTTCCAACTTATTTTCACGAGTTTTGTTTTGGACGATTCTGTATTATCAGAAATGAAGGGGGGCTACATAGAGGAGTAGGTCATCGAACCACGCCCAGATTGGCCCTCCCTACCAGATATCTTGGTCTTAAAACATAAGAGTGAGGTCAATAAGTATAATCTACTACATTTTGAGTTGATCTTTTATGGTGCTTTGCTTTATCGTATACAAACGAAGAGAAAAACCTACTTATAAAGATGCGTCGTTAGACATGCTGTCATTATTCACGTAAAAATGGTTTATTTATAAGACTTACCAATCTATTTCTAGGCCGGGCCGAGAGTGGAGGGGTTCGCTTATTGCTGTAGCTAAGGATATGCACCACTGCAATTGGAGGGTCAAGACCGTACGGTGACGTTTACTAAGCGCACACCATAACACGGTTGAGACTGAATACTCGTCTAGGACTTTGCTGTTTTACTCTAAGGGCGCGCAAAGCTGCCCTTATGTTGCTTTCAGAATGTATTTTTAGTTTGCATTTTATACGTGGATTGCAAATAGCAGTTGGTAAATTTGATACTCTGCTCCTATTCCTCTCTCCTCTAAGTTTTAACTATCTACCAAGGAATAACGAATAAGCTGACTATGAAAGTGTTGATATCCCTTTTAGCACCGCGAAGGTCGACTGAACGCACCAGTATGGTCAGTTTTATAAACAAAGACCTTGTTGAGCCCTTCATACGCAAAAAGAGCGTCCGACAGAGAAACAAAACGGTCTTTCAATGTGAGTTTGAAACCTTCCATGTATTAACAGGTAAGGAGCAATATTCTTCACAGATACTAGGTTCATGTAGAAAGAGGTGGGAATTGACATGCGAGGCCAGAATGGGTGAGTAGAAAGGTACCAAACTTCAAGGCAGGACAATTTTTTTTCTTCTCTCTAAATAGTGAGAAATGGTCAATATCCAGAATAAAAGTGTAAAGAGATCCCAATTGAATTATGTTTATAAGCCAATTTCTTCATAAACGAGGAGATGATGAGATCTTACCTAAACTTTGTAAGTACTTGGTAGAGTGAAAGTAGGGAAGAATCGTATTAGCAAAAATAGATTTTGTTTCAAATTCCGTCATCAGCGTTCATTTCTTTACGTGCTCACTATCAGACAATCCTTTTATGTAAGTTTATTGATGAGCAAAAACATGCTCAAACTGTCTTCTGTGTCTTCTCTCCACTGTACGCTGTGTGATTGCATGTTAAGCCTACTAACCCATCTGTCGTTGCATGGTTTTAAAAGACCAACAAGCGCATTTCTCTGTCTTTGAAGATTGCCTATAACAATATACAGAGATGTTATTGTTTGATATGTTCGTGGCTTTACTTTACATATCTACATTACCATCTTAACTTAAGAAAGACCGAGCCACATTTCAAGTAACCAACAAACAATACAAGATGATGACTACACAGTTCAAAGCGACTAGGCAGCTTAGTAAAGAATATTTGTGACCTACCCAAAGCTAGTATAATGTTAAGAGGTCAAATGTCACTACTAGCATAATGTTGCCTTAAACAGTTGACTAGGAAAAGCACTACTCATCGTTGCTATTAAGGAAGATGTTGCTGTTAACAATAATGCTGGGACAAGCCCTTAATTTATTTATGCTGTTCTATTGAAGACATAACTGGTGCTCACTACATGCAAGTGCTATCCAAGTAAAAAGGATCTTTGCCATACGATGTCTTCCCTTCAAATACCCTATTTTTCTATTCAAGAAACCTTTACTGTTAGGTTACACTTTGACTTTTACCCAGTTTTATACCAACTTTTTTGTATTGTCTCTATGGCAACAAATGCTATAACACTATACCAAATGACACCCGCATAAGATAAATAAATTAATATCAACATTGCACCTTTACCCCAATAATGATGCACTGTCAGTTCTCAATAATTTGTACAAATAAGGAAATTGCGAGGTTTGTTTACTCAACAAATAACGCCGACATCTGGTCCTCGTTTCATGTGAAAAGTACCCTTTGCTAAAGACTACAAAGAAGCTGTCAAAGAACCACAAGAAAACAGAGTAGTGCAATTAAGTGACCGGATTTCTCTGCTATCTATTTACATATCAGTTGTGTTCATGTCCCTTACTGTGAACAGCTTTCCTTCAAATGGGCTTTATGTTAACAATCCCCTTTAAGAAATAACAGCGCAGATAACCTATCACTCACTTTGCACAGAGAAATCCTTGCGCACATAATACTCAACCAGTTCCTTCTGCATGTACAGGTTCTTAGATGAGGAATAGAAATCTAATTTGTTTTGCCTCCCTTTTGTAACGAGATGACACAGAACTTGAGTTCTGATTTGCAACCATCTAAGCCTCTTGCCTTTCAAGACACTTTTGGAATTATTTGGAATACAAAAACAATCAGATCGACTGAATATGGACTGTTACATTGTAAATATATGTATATGTCAGTAGCACATGCAAACGTGTTCTAGGAAAAAAGCGTACTGGCGGTGTTTTCCTTCCCCCCTCCCTATTCTACATCAGACCACATTGTGATCACTTCAAGTACTTAATGCCATTCCAAGGGCTTTCATAAATTTAAAGTTAGCAAATGACAAAAGATTTGTTGCTCTTGTTTTCTATCAGACAAACAGAATAAAACAAGAAGGCATCAAGAGACCAGGGGATTCATGATGTAAAGTGCCCTTCTCTAGCAGAATTACATAGCCGTTGTTTAGATTTACGGTATTTACAACCCCTAGGTCAAAAATACCCAGCCGGATGGTATTGAAGTCTACGCCGTGAGGTCCTATCAAAAATTATTTGCTAAGCTAGAGAACTGCGCTTTTCCTGTGCCATCCAGAAGCTAGAGCGGTGCAGTGTCAGTCTATAACGTTAAAGACCAGTCTTGAGCTTCTATGAAGGTAACAGCTGACTTAGATACGAGGTCTAATAGAATATAAGCTGGCTTAATTCAAAACTAAGTATTGATCTTGCAAAGCTAGTAATATTGTTATTTAAGAGAAAAACAGAGACACCTTGATACATCCAGCCTCACTTCCTATGTGTAGTCTTCAGAGTGGAAGTGTCATGGCTGCTTGTAGTGTAGAAGCTGAGTTAAATAGTTACAGAAATATAGATCGTCGACATGAAAATGATACCTGTTTTCCAAATAGCCCGATATGATAAGAGTTTCATTAGTAAAATGGAAAATGGTTTCCGTTATTTTCAAAATCATTCACTAGCTTCAAGCATTCGGCAAAATAGCAAGTAAAATATTAATTTCCGAAGCTGCCTTAAAAATTTTACCAAGAAAATCTGAGAAGAAATTTAAAATACATCTTGTAAGCCAATAGGGCCACTGCGAAGAAAAATCGATGTAAATTACCATAAGGTGTGTAGGACGTTGTTGCGTGCTTGCAGCTCATACAATATTTGACATACGTGAAAAATCAGGTTCAACACATCCTTTGCAGCTGACTGTCTTATTGATACGTGAGAATTTGCCTTAGGACAACTAGACATCATTGTGAAAGAAGGCGCTGTGAATCGGTATATTTTTGGTCGAAAGTTGTGACTTCACAATAAAAGGAACAAGTTAAAGCCATGTTTAATGCCTCGTTTACGTGCTCTAGACTGATTTTGAGTAATTGTTAGAATTTGCTGAAGACAGGGCTGCAGTGGAGAAGTAGCTAAGGTCATGTTTATCAATTAACAGATAAGTTAAACCATTCATCTGCAATCTTGCATGATAGAAGGCTGATGTATCTGAGTCGAACAATTGGGACCCAAATAGCCAGTGAAGCATTTTTACTTAACATACCGCATTCCAAATACAAACTAAGGTTGATTCCTCTGTCGTAGGTAAAATACGTTATGTTACAGGTCGACTTGTGATTTGTACCTTCTACTGGATGAGCTTGCCTTCGAATACCACTTTTTGAGTGGACCTGAAGAGGTTATTGACATACGAAACATTGTTCAATATAATTTCTCTCTTTATATGTTTGTTGATGTCCTAATCAACTTATCAGAAGTACTCCATAAAATAAGAGCAACATTTAGCATAATACTTTTACTATCACGTTTTAAAGAAGACTGATAAAACATTGCAAACAAATTTACTGTTGCTGAAGATAAGACACGAGGAACTAAGTGTTACAAGACAAAACACAAAGAGAAACACCCTAAGATATTCTCTAATGTAGGAATATACAATGCGCATCGGACTAAATCGTAACAACATCTTTAACCATAATAATACCAACGAGAAGCAGTTAAAATGCAACAGTTACTTCAGCCAGGTTTTGTAACTCCTTCTCATTACGATCATGGCCGGGGACGTGATTTTCGATGCTTCAGGATTGGAATAAAAGCTGCTGGTGTCCACATGATGGTAGATGATGGTAGTAAAGTGCTAACTAACTCTGATGCATAGCAAAAATTAATTTTACATGGCGCCCATTTTGCAATTACGAAATAACTATAAATATAGAATAGGTCCAATGATGAAAACCCAAAGACACAAAGTCGACGTTCAGAAGTGAAACGGTGTTATAATACTATTACGCTTCAGTCCCCTTTAGTGACCTACAATCTACATCAAACTAAAGACGGTATTCAGCACAGATCAAGGTTTAAAAATGTAATAAATACACCATGTTTTACCAAATAGTACATTACTACGTAGCAATTTACAACAAAATTTTCACCGGAATCTTTGATTCATAAAAACTATAGTGAAAGAGTTGCATTGCTACCAAATCCTTTACGAATTTTGGAACAAGTATTACATAGTCTATTGAATAACCATAGCATGGGCTACAGTATGTAACAAAAAATAATTGGTTAAGTTATGTCACATGATTGATACTTTGTATTTATAGTTGTCTGCGTAGAAACAGCATGATAAACGAAGTCATAGAAACAAAGCAACAAAAAAAATCAAATTAAGAGGAGTGTTATGAAAGGGCTTGACTTTCTACAAAATTTAGACCTTATTGTAAGAAATGCGGATGTGTAATGGAAATATGTGGCTTCACATATGAAATTCCCACTACCATTACTGTCTATTTATGCGAGTGTAAAGTGACGTTTTTAACCATATGAGTGCATCAGTCACTCTACCCAAAAAGTATATGCATGGTTTTCGCCAGACACTGGTCATAGTAAGTGTTTCATGAAACCATTTCTTATATTCGTAATAAATATTCAGTACTGAAATTTGATTCCTTCTTGCCCATGCGGGTCCAGTTGCATAAAGTACTCCTTCTGCCGTATAAATTTACAAAATACGTCCATCCACTGTCAAACTATAAATTTTATAGTAAAAAGATAGCTCAGCTTGGAATCATTACATGTAAATGGACAATCAATCCTGCTTAACCTTTTCACCAAGCTCTTCCAATTTTAAAACCTAACACTGTTCTAATTAGACATCACCTCAACCTATCATTGTCAGATCATGGAGTTTAATATCAGTTGGTAATTTTCATCTGTAGATGCATCTCAGCAGTTTTACGTCATAACATTAGGGACAATCACCATGTTCTCCTTATCCCGTTAGCGCCTTACGATCTTAGGATTACTAAAAGAAGCCAATGTGATACATTGTTAAGCTTGCTACGTGGATAAATGACTTAGACTTGTTAACAAGTAACTTATACGAAAACCTACCGATACTTTCAATGCTGCTGCGAACTTATTTCTGCCGTAGTTTCCACGATTTGCGGTCACTAGTTTCTGGAAAATAGATTTAGCAAGAATCGACACGTTATCTAATGCAATATGTTAGTCAAGAACTACTACTAACAAACGTTTTCATAGAACCGAGAATCTCTTCATCATTTCTATATGGGTAACATTGACATTAGTCGTGTATCCATAGTTACACAAAACTTGTATAAGTTTTTAAAATTATTTCATGAACTGGTCACTTATATATTCTTGACAGTAAAATATTCAAACATTGTTGGGTGTAGCTCCGATGCTTAGAGGCACAAATAATCTTTTACCTACATATAAACGCGATATTTGTTGATTTGTGGAAATTTGGGAACCCTTGAAATCTACTCAAATGATATAGAAACTAATGTATCCGAGTTTCCATATTTCATTTCCGATTTTTCATTGTGGTATTACTTATTTTTTTCTTCTTGAGCTTAAAACTTTTATTTTTAGGAGAGCAATAGTCTGCAAAAATGAGACTTATGCTGACAATTATTTAGAAAACTAACAACAACCGAGATGTATGAAAAGTCTAAATTTGAAAAATGATTACTCGCTTAAATCTTGTTAGAAAGCCATATTGGCCCCTTGTGGAATGATACATAACTCCTAACAGGTGCTTGCGTTAGGCCCCATTCCTTCGGTAAGTAAAGAAATAGCCTCTCATTCACTTGGTGTAATACGATCGAATAGGTATAAGATGCGGATTGAGTACTTTAATCTGCTTCTAAGAATGGCTTACGCTAGGAATCTTAAAGTTCAGTATGAAGCTTAGTAGTAATTAATGTTACTCTATGTACACGTTAAAGGCATTGTTTAGTTGTATTGGATGACTTGGTAACCACGCCCTGTGGTACTATTACACCCTTAACAAAACCCACAACAACAGTTAGCCTTTGTACTGCCTCCACCATTCTAAGGCAAAGAAATCAGATTACTACTAATCTCAGCTGACAGAAACGTTTTGAGCACAGACGGAATCACGACAGAGAAGACAAATGTTTGATAGAATTGTGGTAACCTTAAACGGGTGAAGGAAGCACCAACTTTTGCTAGTAACTTTAGTTAGTTTATGTTAAACAACTAGTTTTGTAAGGCCTTATACATAAATTGCACCCTGAATTGCATATCGATCTCTGAGATGGATTAGAGAGAGCTCATTCGGCTTGCGGTTCTAATCAAATTAACGTTGCAACTTTTCTATGGTCCAGACAAATTTGTAAATAAATTGCTAGATTACTAAGAAAACCTTTGTTTGTAAAATCCTGCTCTTCTGTTATGCATACTTTGCTGCAAATTCTTCGATGTTCAGGAAGAAGAAATTAAATCGTGACCTTTTGATACTATACAATTCTAAAGCTACCTAAAATTTCGTTCTCTGGGGTTTGAAAATAACTGATTATCTGTAATCAAAAGTCTATTGTTTCAATACGAACTAGCTCCGTAAGTGTCTGCTATGACGTAGAGTCTAGGAAATTGTGGGTTCTATTTCCCATTTGTTTACTTCATGCAATTTTCGGTGGTAATTTCTCATTCTTCAGGTAGAAATGATTTCAACTATGAAATCGCCATACATCTTGTTACTCTGTTGAAAAACGGAGAACAAAGATAAATTTTAGCCAAGTCCATTTGACTTTCTTTTTTCCTTCCTATATCATTATCATGGTTTCTAAGCTTCTCCTCGTTACTTACATAGATATTCGCATCTACTTCCATCTTTCACTTGCAAATTTCTTTTGTTCATGGTCTCCTTATTTAACTTCTCTCTTTTCTTGCATTTCATCTTTCATTTCCTTTTTATTCCTGTTACTCTGTTTACATCTTCTTACAGTTACAAAGGGCCGGCGAAATGGTCTTAGAGGTGAAGGGGCCAAATGGGTGTGTCAATGTAACTATTATACATGGACAATATCTCATATCAGAATTAGCAGGAGAGTGCCGGGACCATGACTGCGGCCCCCTGTTTTGCCGGCCCTGCTATAAGTTGTATTATCTTTAAAGAACAACAAACAGTAAATAGTAATTGGTTTACATCAATCATGTCCCTCCATAAGACAACTTTAATCTGTACAGAGATTACCATTTCTCAGAAATCCCCTATCAGCATCGAGAGCATACGGAACTGGGGAGAGGGAGTTTATGTGCCCTCAACTTTCTAAAAATTTGGCAAGACTAATGCCTATAATTTAGAAATGAATGTACGAAATACCTTCATTCACTTATTTTGGTGAAAGAAAAGCATAACTGAAATTGGCAAAGTACAAATTTACCCAAATATCTCAGGTCTTGCGTTCAGTCCGAAAAAAAGTTGCATCCAACTAAATTAAAATGTTCTTCACTCCTATGATCGTAATAGAATGGTATTCTAGAGTAAAGCAAGTAAGTTCGGCATTGAGTTACAAATAAATTGTCAAGAAATACACAATAGGAGGAGGCTAGAGAGTGTGGAGAACCTTCAAACCACTTGACATCGATGTGGAATCCTCTATTTGTAGTTATAAGTCTGCTGTCATGGCCTTGGTTACAAAATTTAATAATCTCGCGGGAAGGCAGTGATTCCTTAATGGACTTTTTAGTCCCCGTGTTGCTGTATTGCTTTCCTTTCCAAGCAAACGGTTCTCTGTATTCTTCTACGTGGTATCAAATTTGCAAGTACTTCTAGTGGAACAGGAAGCAGTTCCCTCTTAGGGGCAGTCCAACCTTTGCTGCTCTCCCCTGGCAAGGGAAGTCACGGTACATTACCCCCTCAGTGTACTTACACCCCTCTAGATCTCTGTCACTAACTTTATTTATTGTTTATCACAGCAAAACAAAATGGAATGAAAACAAATAATTGAAAGTAATAAATTTAATAACTGAACCGATTTATTTTGGTTTTCTGTAGACAAGGCAATTTAACTCAATATGATAATGAATCGGTAGTTGAAAGCAGATCAGAATTCAACGGATTTATTCCATTAAAGACTTTGGCAAAGATTCGCTTCAGAAAGCTGGATCTCTTCCATATCACTCCCTAGTCCCAGGCCTCCAACACCATCCGCGTTACCAACAGAAACAAAGGACTATGATAATGAACAACCTTTGATTACATTTCTTATTTCGCGTTGTATTCCATGTTTCAGCTATTTCAATCTAATCTGTGTACAATCTTGGATCTAGTGATTGATATCATGACATGTGTTAGCTAGTGCAGGTTTCTAGTTAAAATCATTTTCGTGATATATACTACGAATTTAAAGTTGCTGAACGACATTTTTACATTTTGCTAAGGGTTATCTTGACCTCTTAACAAGCTTAGATTTTCGTGCTGAATAACCAGTTTGAGATGGGACACACGTGACGATAAAACATTTTCTGTCTCGGAATCACGCAAAGTGTAAGCAACTTTGGGAAAATCAGTATCAATGAATATATGCGTGCACCACATGTCACTTAGTGGCATAGGACAGAAGCTCTAAAAGTCAACCTTAGGGCAGCCAACGGATAACAAAACTAATGAGTCTTGTTTATTGCACTGTTTAAAAACAAGATTTTTTGTATTGAACTTCTAGTGTACAATAAGCAAAACAGCACGGCATGGATCGTGACAGATGATCTGCAACGCAAATAGTGCTTCTAAAAAGGGAGAAACTAGAGCTATTGCTACCGTTACAGAAATCCATCTTAAGCGTACTTTATTAACTTAGTAAGATTGGGACAGGTGCCGTAGCTGAGTGGGTTAGTTGCTTGTTTGACAGCACACCTAAACAAGTGATCTGTTAGAAATGATCTGTCACGTGATACATTCGGATCCAGGTCCCCTAGACTAATCTTCCCTGGAGAGAAATAGTTCAAGTTTGTTCTCGGAGAGCATAACAATTTCGAGGAAGACCCCAAATAATAAAAGTAAAGCTCTCTAGCTGTTGTTTAAATATTGTTTACCTTAGCTAAGGCTGCTTAATTACAGCAGTTGCAACAAAAAATTGTGGAAACGATTTTATAAAATGCCGTTTTGACACGAAAGCTAAGCTACTTCTGATTATAATAAACAACTTACGTCACGTAGGTGGTCAGTTTCCTCTAACTATGTCAAGAACCATATTAAATCCCACTCTTTTCTATAGAGTATCAGCAATTTTGCTGCACCAAAATATTCTTAACAAAACCTATTTTTAAACCTGAATGTAGTCTTAAAGTGAAAGCACGGGACATTGACATTTATGTCTAAAATAGTAAATATATACTTGAGAAAGTCGAATTGATTGTTGTTTTGCAATTACGTTCCTAGATAACATACTGAAAAATAACTTATATTAGAAATCTGCCGATCATATCCTCTACATACAAAGCGCCATTTTCTCCTTCAGAATTATTCTCGCTCAGAGTATACGACGTCACCCACACAGTACTTGTCAACGTGAAGGTGCCAAATATCAATAGATGCAGTTGAAGTCTTCAGTGATTCCCTACAAGTTGATCTTCCAGGTTTACGCTTTATAACAACCGTTCTTCAAGAAAACTTGCAAAAGCCTTCAGTATACCATAGCCTCAAGTTGTTAATTGTGACCATATGACAGGGGTGCATCAGATGAGTTTTTTGTATCCTCAACACGAGTTGACTGAAACACGTCAAATCCATGTACGAGAGTACGAGAATTGGTGTTTGGTAAAGGAACATAGGTCGTGAATGGAGCATTGATTCTTTCAACTATTCAAGGGATAAAGTACTTTGCGAAAGGCATTCTCCCGGACATGTTCAACAAGGACCTGAGAGCTAAATTCCTTGTTTACGAGTCTCCAAAGAAGAAGTTAAGGGATGATGCTGTACCTACACTTGCCATGTTTCGTTGTCACTTCTTTGTCATCCTTATTACTGTTTGTCAAGGACATTGTCACGTCACTTCTTACTACCATCATTCCGAATACAGCAAATGATTGCCTAACCTCGTATTTATACGTCTCACATACATTATACTACTAGTCCGAACTTAATTGACTTAATCTGAAAAAAATATACCGGTAAGCTTACTACACTTAAGATCTTTCTACCCCTACAGTAAACATAATTGATTACATTTCATATTTAAGTCATAGTAAACAATAGCCTATCTTAAACACTTCAAGTTATATTCATGCTGATGGTGAGTCGTGACACTGCTGAGCAATTTCATCTAGAATAAAGTACCTTCAGAAGGAGCATATATTTCTTCAATTTTGGCTTCACACTTTCCTTGCAAGTTTTAAGACATCTAACCTTCCTCAAGTGTTTGATCTTATTGTTATTTACCTTGATGTTACGTGTAGGTTTCATATTTGGATTACTAACCGCCAAAAACATTTTTTACTAAAATACTGCTGTGCGTACAATGAAAAGATTTCGAGAAATAGGACATGCTTGTCTAATTTGCTTATTTAAAGTGATGAATGCAACGATTTCATCATCCTCTGTGAAAGTTTAATGCTTCCATATAGCTAAAGTTGTAGTTATTATCAGCAGGTACGTCCCACCTATTCAAACATTGACAAGCGAGTTTTCTATGTTTCATACTTCTATTGTCAAAGCTTATTGTAAATAGTGACACTTTTGATGAGTACGTTTTAAATGTCATTGACAAACCTATAATGTACTAATAGTTTTTGGTTCCGTTTTTATTTTTATACTTTTTAGTACGATTTTAGGCGTATCAACGTGTTACAGTTATCTCATTTTGTACGAGTTCTGTGTGAAAGTGATCTTTACTCCAGGCCATTGCTGTGTCGAGTACCTTGCGAAAGCGTGTAGCAAAATTGATCGGTTGCTATAGGGAATTTTTTTATTCTTAAGATAGTGGCTTGTTCCTCTTACTATCATGGGCATGTCACATTCCAATACATGTATAGTCTTTGCAAATGAGATGGGCATATTTGTACCAAATGACTGCTTTCACCACATTGATATGTATTGGACAGAATTTAAAGCTTCTTCAAAGAGCAACAAAATAAATAAATTTTAGACATGATTATGCCAGAGAAGGAATATCATCAAAAGAAAATTTAGAGTTTTTAAACTTTTCAGGAAAGGAAAGAGTTTGATTTCGTATTTCACCTGGTGATAAAAATTATAAAATAATTTTGCAATCGAAATTTACATCCTCACAGAACTGAGAGTTGACCGAAAATTATTAGTATGGTGTTATCCTTCAGATATTACGGTCCATAAATATCAATTTTTAATGAAAACAGCTTACATAAACATATATCATGTAGTGAAAACAAACTATTTCTTCATGCTGTGAAGAAGGAATAAGGTAGACTATCATTACTGACGAACTTTCAGCAAAGTTGTAAGATCGGAAGGGTTTGTCAAAAGACAAATTACATTGAACTAGCACTAATATGATGCAGAGGAAAAAGGAATGTAAAACACAAACCGTAATTTTGCAAAAGATAGGAATAGAAAACTGCAGCGGATTTATTATTCAATAGAGCTTTGACGAAGAGGGTTGCAACCTCCTTCAGTCATAATAGCTACAAATAGCTAAAAGAGGTCCCTAATGAAAAACAGAGTCTTAATTATTTAACTTATTTGCTGGTTAGAATGTGGAATATTACACACAATTAACAAATAATAGAGAATTTAGTTAATGGAAATGCCACGATGCATCAAGATGAACTTCAATTACTTGAATTCAAAATAACAAATATGGAGGTAATAGTTTGCAGAACGGATATTTTTGTAACCCCTTGATTTTATGGCGCGTGTTGTATGCAGTGAGATACGTGAATACATAGTGGGGAAGTTTGCTTTTTTCTCACACTTTAAAGTAAGATGATATTTTGAGCATATACTTTTGGCTTTATCCATTCTTTCATAGTATCTTCCTATTGTTTTTGAGGGCTAAATATGTTAGGTAACTATTTGAAGATAAGAACATTTTTCTATACAACTGGGACTTAAAAGCAGTTACGTTATTCATAAAGCGTTAATTTTTATATGGGGAGACGGAAACGACGTAGCCAACCCTTGCCTACTACATCTATTTGATTTTGCCTATTCATGAACCAATGTGATATTTATGTGACATGTGATTAGCGATTCTTGGATGTTGATGGAGTAGGCATCCCATTTCTAATGACGCTCACTCTCTGAGTGGGGCATAATACTTTGTTAAAAATTTCCACCATTCTTCAGTTCTCCTGGAAACGAAGGTGATTTCCGCTGATCATTATACGGAATCATTTATCTAATGTTCTCGCTGTTGAATGTGGTTATAAAAGTACAGCATCAGTGCGGTTTCCTCGGATATGATAACGTCTAGAAAAGACACAGTTATATATTTTGTTTTGTACGAGGTACCTGCTTCCCTACAAAACAAAATATTACGCTGACTACTTCAACTGGAGCACTATTACAACTCTATTGCTGTTGAGTTTCAGCATGTTTTAATTATGAGAGTTCTCTGTATAAAGAAGATCAACAATGTAAGCGAACATTTTTGTGATTAGCAGTGGGAAAATGTGGAACTTGAGCAGAGGCAGGTGTTAAAGAACAGCGTCTTTTCCGAAAGAAACATCCAAGATACGTCCTTTTTTCAAAACAATCCTTTAACTCATGAAGAATGTCCATAGGAAAATAGTAGCCATTTCACGAACTTTTTAAGAATCTTGACTGTAAAAAAACCAGCGGGGTAGGCAATCTTATAAATTTTTTTATTTGTATGCTTCTGGGTTTTACGAGGATTATTATGGCTACTTTGTGTTAAAATGTTGTATTGGTATAAGAGGAAAGTGTCGCAACATTTAGTGTTTATTTTGTTGAATGCAGCACTTGCGTGAGGCAGCTTTGCCTTTTGAAGGTTTAGCATGACGGTAGTTTAATGGACAGCCAATGCACATAATTAATATCTGGCTCAACTAGAATGCAAAGCATAGTTTAGAAGCTGGACTTCGCGACTAAAAGAACATACACCAAGATGCACATGTTATTCACGTGGATGTGCACGTTATACAAAAAAAATAATTCCACCATCTTGATTTCTCATGACGTAATAGAATCATAGACAATATAGTTAGATTCAAGGACACAGAATTGTGTAGCCGCCATTTCGTATTACCTTCAATTTAGGAGTATCACATAATAGGTGGTATCGAACAATAGACGATATTGCATTCGCCCATTTACGTACGAAAAAGATAATATCGTCGTGAGTAATATCTTGAAGAGCATTAAAGCATCAATAATAAAATCCCTATGTGCAAAAGGCGTCTTTGATAGGTCCGGATAAAGGACTTTAGCTTCGATACCAAACAGCTGCGACAACTGACTGTTTAAGAAAAATTCTGTTTTGTTTTGAGACATTGCTTTCATAATATGTAATCTTCCTAAGTGTCATCTTGTCCTTCGTCTGGCTAAACTAGCACGTGGAAGAGAATGAAATAATATAATTCAGAGCGACTGGAAGAGTGTTTAAAACATACATTTGTATGCTACTGTTTGATGTCTGTGCAGACTATCAACCAAAAATTTATGAATAGTGCTATGATAGAGTACATATCTCAATACCAGTCATGTGTACGAAATAAGGTTCCTATCATTTCACAGCAATACAAAAAATGGCTGTTTGTTGTAGCATCTATTTTTGTAAAGGCTTTACGACATCCATGACATGTGCTAGACTAAATGTTTTGGAATAGTACTACGCCAATTGCACTGCAAATAAGGCCGTGAGTTATGTTTTATTACACTGGTAAGTTGATATTTCTTATAAAAAGGTACTTTTGAAAACTATTATATTACGATAATACATAAAATATCTTAGGAGGAACAATCTGCAATAGGGGCTTACATTTTAAAATTTATAAAAGGTTTCACTTTGTTACCTTAAGTATAGCCTCGTAGATTTCTTATTCTTTTTTTTAACTTTTACTCATTTAACTGTAAGCAGAATGAGATGATTTCTGCAAGATTGAGTTGATCTAGTTTCATGTAACACAGCACCCTGATACATCATGTTTGATTTATCTGGTGCAGTGAACAACAGCAAGACAGCCTCTACGTCCAGTTATATACTTTTGAATGATTCGTCTACTTAACGTTTAATTAGTTTTTAACAAGACTTCTGCAGTTCTTGTTAAATCAAGCAAACAGGTAATAAGGTACCATATAACATTTATGCACTGTATGCACTATATGCGATTTCTGCCTTTGGGCTCTTCTTATAGAATTCTCCCCAATGACAATTTTCCTGATCCTGAGTCCTATTTTACAAAGGGTCTTGCGATGTACATTATTACACGTAAGAGGGGAGGGGGCTCTTGAAACATAATAAATCGCGATATGTCAAAAATGGCAAATACTTGAAATCTCAAGATTGGCTAAATTGCATTTCTGCTCTCGTAAAGTACTATGGTGTTAATTTACTTTACAACATTTGCATTTTTCATTATCAAAAACCGCTCTCTATGAAACAAGCAAGTTAAAACTCTTGGAAAATAGAAATTTCACAAACTCTTCACTTAAGAACTACCACCGTGCCTCTAAGTCAGCAAATAAGTTTAAATACGCTAAAAATACTCATGAGGCATTCTGCCATAAGCATGCTTTAGTTTGAAAAGGCAGATTTGTAAAATCTGTTCTTATATGATTCGCTGTGCCAGAAGGCGAGGGATGACATTGTTGTTATTGCTGTGTTTCACATAATGCACTTTGCAAGTTACTTAAGAAGAGTGACATTTATTGCTCAAACAGCATACTCACTTATCCATTTCAAGCTTGGTCAGTGGCGGAGTTCTTACGTTGAAATCCACTATTCATCGCACACTACAGAACAGGTCATTTCAGTATCGTTCTCACGTTTGCTTTACCTCAAAAGCTGTAAAAGAAGATACAGTTCTCTTAGCAAGAACAAATAAGCACAGAGAAAACTCCCTTCTATTTACGTCATCATAAATTGTTACTGGAGCAAACTACAGATATAAAGATATTTACACCATAACATCCTACCCAGTCTATTTCACGTAACGACGTGTGAAATCTATGAATAGACATGATGATCAATACTACGTAAACCCCGCGTGGGGTCTTCCATGTCTATGCACTCCCCCAAGTGTGGATCGATTAAAAAATCTAGAGAAAGTCTGAGTTACACTTTTGACTGTGCATGTTACAGAGAGAGCACTATAAAAATGTAGTACAACTTAGGAAATTTGCTTTGTACCCTATCTAATGTGCATTTAATACGAAAGAATACTGTAAACATGGCACATTTCAGACGTATCACATAAATAGAAAACTAATCCAGGACAAATTGGAGTATGTTAGCATTGTTTCAAACCAGTTTATTTGAATAGGCATTGCAGGACGTTCAAATAAACTAAGTTAATATTTCCTAAATTGCATAGAGGTTTTTTTAATTTATGAAAAGTATCAACGAATTAAAAGTTGAAGGAGTTGGAGTGGCTGGGACCTTGGTTAAAGAAAAAGATATATTACTTAGATACACGGACATATATGTGTTGGTACCTTGGCCAAAAGTGATGGGTAACGTTTTTGAAAAGTAACCACATTTCGGGGGACATAGAACTTTGGCCACTAAGAGAGCTGTTTGAAGATAATAGTGGTACATGGATTAATGGTCAGTTTGCTATCCATATTTTAAAGGACCAACATGGTAATTTCTGACAAGGAAAAAAATCACTACTGGAGGACTGAGAATGAGAGGCAGTTTTCATTTTTGTTTGTTCCATGTAACTTCTTTCCAATATTTTTTCATTGTGAATTAAAAGAGTCCCTGTTCATAGATGCTCAAGTTATGCGAGCGTTTGTGAATGTGATGTCGATTACATAAAGTGAAATGGGGTGAAAGCATGGATTAAAAATAAGGTCACGAAATCATGCGTGACAATTGTCGCTTCCTACCGTCCCGAGAGTAAAGCTACTGTTAATCCTGATTCATTTCATGATTCGACCCCTAGAGGTTAAAAGGTCGAGCATGCTTTTACTATTATTGCGTGATTGTTGAACCAATGCAGATGTTCATTGATTGAGATCTGTGAGTTAACAAAAATAAGTATCAAAAGGTCTTTTTCATAACACCACCTTCTCAAGTTCGCAAGAGTTGTTTTCCATATCATTTATCTAAGCTCTTAACGTGACCAATTAATATCACCTCAAGTATGATATGCTTCCGTGATTGTAGTAAGAACACGAGATACGGCCGTAAACACAGTTTGCACGGTTTTAACTAACTGTCTTACTGCTGCACACACTTCAAATACTTTGGTTTCTAGGCCTCAATCCCTGGCTGACTTGTTGGTCACGCGTATTAATGAATTCTAAGGCCTCGACTCAGATAAAACAGGAATTAGGGTACCTGTTTTGCCTAACGTGAGAAACCACTGAATATGTAAACATTGGAAACCGAACGCAAAATCTGCAAGGAAGCTTAAGGCCTGTCACTGAAAGACTCAAGTTTATTTGAAAATATTTTCATATTGATCGTGCTGTTACCCTGAAATGCTTCTCCTATTTTTAAATACTTTATTCAGTGCATTGTTCTTTGCATAGTTTATGTTGAAGTAATACATAAATCCCGCTGATTATTTTCTTTAGGTGGCTAGTGGCACTACAAAAAGTGTGTTATAACATGAACATAGATAACTTTTCTACGGTGTCATAAAGGTTTGGATCTTTCTCCGCTCTCTCTTCAATGCTTCCAACACAGTACCAAACATGCGTTTTGTTACGCAACGTGTCATTGGACTTTGAAATACATTACAATTTCACATTAAGCAGTGTTCTGGGGGTGTGATATTGAAGACTGCTATCAAAGGACATTATGCATCCGTATTTACCCTCCACTTTTTCTTCCCTCTATGCAATTGCAACGTAAGATTTTATGAGTGATCTTATTTCAAGACACCATGAGGTTTCAGGTTAATATTGATATTAACGTTCACCGTCATTTTTATCTGCTCCTGTTGTGTCGACGAGATTTACTGCGCTATAAATGGCGATGGGTGAAGCTAAAATTAACGAGCCACGATGACCATTTGACTGTGGCTAGCATTATGTTATCGCATAGTAAATGGTGTATACGGTCTCAAATCATGGTAAAAATACACATTCCAGAAATTCCATCAGAAAAAGGTAAGAAACAGATTTTGATAAAGATTATATCGCTATGTCTGCTTCTCCTCTATCTTATCGTTGTTTATTCGTCCCTACAAATACAGATTCTGGTCCAGACCATACTGTGTTCTAGAAAATCCTGAATTTAGCCTTGCTCTAATCTATATTGACATTTTGACCGAAAAGGCCAGAAAACATAAGCTACGCCATGCTACATCCCATGGAACTCGCTACATCTTTGCAAGAAAGAACGAAACTCATTTTACATAGGAACAAAGGTAAAATAATGATGCATGCTCTAATCATTTTTCATTTGTAATTTAGGCAGAGAAATACAATGCCTACTACGAACAATGTAATGTTAAAAAGTAACGCAAAATGGTCCTGCTTGACTATTCCGGCCTCGTTTTTATCAAAAAGAAGCTAAAAGGCATAATGGTCTGCAAGATATCTTGTTGACGAATCTTTGTTGATTCGCGATTTTCCCTGATATTCTGTGGGTCAACGAAAATCTTGTCAGTCCTATCCTTTCTAATGCCTATTGGGCGGCTACCAATTGGGTACACCTATAACCAAAAGTTTCTTCTTCAAGGGTTGGGGTTGTCAACATGATTATAGATCAAGACACAAGATGCTACCTATGAACGGTGAATATGCAATATTCATGTACTCAGTTTGTAGATTTCCAATTACGAACCATATTAATAGTGATAAAAATAAAAAGTATTGAAAATAACTATGAATCATGACAAATCTACGACCTAAAAAATAATATATTTTACAGAAAAGGAGGCCATTGGTGTACTAGAAACCTCGGTCAGTAAGATGCGGTACAATTTTATTTTTATTCTTGGTACATTTTGCGTCATCCTCAATTTGGTTCTAACATGTATCTATTGTATGTTAATGGAGTGTTTTGAATCATATTGATTCTTTATTGCAGTTAGAAACAAAGTAATCTTGTTGATATTTGTATCTACATTCAAATGACGTTATTTACAGCTTTTTTGTGAAAATATCCGTCTGAAGTCACATTTTTGGTTGCTATTTTGCCATCCTTTCATTTTGAGATGATCTTATGTACTTTTCATCATCAATAATACCACTTATAGTGGCACACATTATAAAAGTAAAATGCAGAAAGTTTTAACTTTAAAAATGTAATGGCAACCCAATAGTAACTACAACGTCTTCCCGTTCAATCTCCTAGTAAGATAAGGTTAAATGAAGATAGCGAGTTAATATTGGCAAAGTGAGAAAAATGAAACATACCAGCAAAATTGATACAAAATAACCCTGCACGCCATGCAGATATATTCGTAAGTCGCATTAAAGTTGTTTAAAATAGGTCAAACTGGCCTGTGTTATCTTCAGAACTTTAAATACCTGTTAAATGTAAGCACATGATCCAACCATTACGAAAACGTCAATTAGAATCACGACTTTAGGATAGGGTCTTGAAAATTTGTTTCTTGGTATTTCGATTCTCCTTATACCTAAAAACAATTTAATTATACTTACCCTATCAAATAAAAATTTTTCGCAATGGTCTTAAACTTTACCAGCTACTAAAACAGAACAGATTAAAAACATGGGCGTTACATGAAAGATGACTTCATAGCTTAATGTATCAAAATGGCGGTCAAATATTTTTTGCCGAATCGATCACAATTAAATGTTAGGAAGATAATGTGAACTTTTATCTTTAAGTCTTTATGATCATCAAGAAAATAGACATCCATGACCAAAATTCCTCTCCTTTTTAGTCAGGGAAAGAGGAAAATTTAAGGAGCTATTTCAGATCTTTTCACAACCAAAAATATAAGATGATATCACTACTGTTCCCATTTACTCTACAATTAACATTTTGTGACGTGAAAAAAGGCAGGCGAGTTTGCTCAGCCGGTGGAAAGCAGGCCAAGGAAGCAGAGGGTTTATGGTTCGAGCTCATTCTTTGCCATCAATCTGAAAACTTCTAGTGCAACCCCAGCATTAAAGTAGGTATCTCGCATTAGCTGGAAAAGGATAAAAGCGGCGAGGAACTGACCAACCTTCCTCACCATGCCGTGGCTCAGGACATTTGATTCTCTACCACATCACATCCCTTAAGCTATGGGACTACAAGAAAAATAACCCAACAAAGTAAAGAAGGATTGCTTCGACATTCCTAATGCTACCAATTTCATTTCATATATTAGATCGATAGGATCTATGTCTGTAGTGTTATATCTCTCAGTTAAAGACACTTTTGTCAGGGGTCGCAGCATGCTCATACATCTTTGTACTTAATATAGGTCACTGATGTTATACAAAGTGGATACATTGACAACAAGAGATTTGCAGATTAAGGAAAAGCTGATCAAAGATCAGTAATAGTTGATATAATCATTGTAGCCATTACGAAAATTACATATTTTCATCACCTTAATTAACCATAGAAATGCTTACCTTTTAGCACCACATTTAAGCTATAATCGCAGTAAAGCATCGCTGAAGATCTGAGCAATGGTCATATTTTTATCAGAAATGAAATTTGAAGTTGTAGAGTAGACTGCCCAGTTGATCAGGTAAGGAAGAGGAGTCCTTTAAGCTACTAGACTATTACACGTAGAATTGGAATGAGGCTTGTTCCTGAATCTCTTTTATTTAAAATTAACAAGGAAGGGCATCTACTGGG
Source organism: Carybdea cf. marsupialis auct. non (Linnaeus, 1758) (assembly GCA_010016065.2). Classification (NCBI taxonomy): domain Eukaryota; kingdom Metazoa; phylum Cnidaria; class Cubozoa; order Carybdeida; family Carybdeidae; genus Carybdea; species Carybdea cf. marsupialis auct. non (Linnaeus, 1758). Next base: position 26,353 of record JAAAKL020000366.1, read on the forward strand.
AATGCAAAAAATGAGGAAAAAATATAATCTCTTAGATGGCGGAAAAGCCCTAGGGTTAATTTTAAGTCACAGAAAAATATTATTGCGACTACGTTCACTCGATTTTGATCTGATCTTCGGTATTTATAGTCTTGCTATGGATATTGTGAATCGTTTCTGTCCAAAAATTGGTCTTAAACGCTGATAATGGAACTTTTATGAGTACAGCTCTTTTTGTTTAACAAACAGGCAAGTATGTGCTTTGTTTGGAATGCTACAAGTTTTTATTGCGCCCTCCATCTTCACAAACAAGGGGTTGACAACTGATTTACAACATTCTAAACTCACGTATTTTATTCCTGTTTAAGCTATTGAATTTCAAACACTTTCTGAACGTTTTTGGTACAAGCAAAGTATGAGGTTGAAGGTTTCGAAGGCTAGTGAGATTCGTTAAGGCATTAGTTTCACTGTTTTTTGGCAATTGATCAGTGATGTCCAGCATGACAAGCATGACCGCTGGCTTCGCCCATGAGTAAGAGATACGTTTTAATATAAGCCTTATGCTCACGGGCAAAAAGATTGTATTACCATAAAATAAATGTTAAAAACAGTTAGAAATGTTATAAAGGTAAAACGTGACCATCAGCATGAAAAAGATCTAATACAGTATAGTAAAAGAGCGTAAAATGTTTTGAAATATGCGTCTGGATTTTCCGCTGACTCAGACCAATAATCATTAAATTTTACCATCACCTAAACAACTTACACCACCGATTACAGTGAGAGACGTGGCACAGATCACAGCCACACAAATTCCCTATTCATATTTGATATGATGATGAAAGAGAGGTCTGGCCGTACAGCCATTTAATAGTTCAACTAGTAAAATTGACAAGTGAATTGGTATTTTGCGTTTTCTAAACTATTTCCATATGTTAACTATTTCGGTGCCGGAAGAAAAACCTTTATCGTTATTTTAGGCCTATTAGTAAGTCATAAACTCATCTTGCACTTTAATGATTGCAGTATTAAACAACATTAAATTGAATATTAACCATTCTTAAGCAGGGAAAAGTAGTTGTGTAACTTAGACTGGATAGTAAGTTATTATCACCAACAAAAATTGTGTGCTCTTCTCAGCATTTCTACACCATTTTCATAATGAATGTTATATTGAGAAAAGCTATTAAATCTGTCATTGACTTCATACCAGATATTCACCTTCTGCCGCAATCTGTTCAGGCGTAGGTATATCATTCTGCACTAAATGGTTAATATTTGCAGTCTCACTAGCGTGGGGTTTGTAGAGACTCTTATTTGTTGTGCTAATATAGGTTTCTTGTGGTAAAATCAGAAAACACTTTTAACATGTAGGCGCCATCTTCTTGTTTCCCATTTAATGATATTAACAGTCAAAACACGATTTGAGACATTAAATGCCTTTGTAACAGGAAGTCAAGGATGACTTTAAGATCCCATCTTCATTTCACAAAGACCTTTTGCAATCTGGCTTTATCACTAACATAAAGGATCTTGTATCAGTAAAGTAGCCAGCGGTTTAAATTTCCACGTAGATATTTGAAAGATGTCTAGTCATCTCTTAAAGCATAGAGAACATCGGACCTCTCGAATAAATATCCTTTTTAACTTTGTCACATGGTCACAATATTATTGTGTCTAACCTTCTTAATCTCACAGTGTTTATAATTACATTTTGATATGCACGAGACAAAATCAGACATGCTTGTTACTATTACTGAGTATGTTTTACAGTAGTACACGTAGTGAGTGAATATACCATCAACATTGACCGTTCACACACTATGTCTACCACTGTAAAACAAGCTGCTCTTACAGTACTCTTATCAAAGTTATCACAAATGATCTTATCTTACGATTATCAAAATATCCCTTAGAAAGTTAACGTATCTGTACTCGTGTTGTAACTGTACATTAAAAAAGGGAGCAAGATTTGACTAATTCTTTCTTTTCCCATAAAAATATTACCAGACCATTTCTTTGTTTTTCTCGTTTATTCTATCGAACATCTATGATGGGGAAGTGATAAGAGCATTAATAAATCTAAATCCCGACTATCTATTTGAAATTTCATCAATATTGAAACATTTTAAGAGGCCATTCTTCTAAAGCGAACTGTGGAACGAAATAAGGAAAATTCAAAATTTTCTTTCTGTTCAAGCACAAGAAAGCCATTGTCTGGAAAAAACATCATTACAGCAAATTCACATTTATCAAAATTTTTACCGAACGTAGCATGCAATTATATTACATACATTACAGAAATTTTTAGACTTACCTAAAGGAAGTGGCGTCTAATCTGATATCATCTTTAATTAGCGGACTAATTATCCCGACTGGCCACCATATAGTCTTTATATATTATAACAAGTAACACGCACTTAAATAAAAAAACGTATTTTTGCTAAGTATTTAACTGTTTGAGTATTACTGCTTAAACCTCTGTATATGTATGAAATTTTCTTGATAATTTCAGAAGACTATAAATTTTGAGTCAAATATTAGGATCAAACAGAGTTTTACGACGGTAGTCAAGGCGTTAAAAATCTACATCAAATTAATTACGGGCTCAGAACAATTTTATTACTGGTATTTTACAAAACACTATGAGACTGAGTGACCTTCGTATCGCATGCTTATATTCTTGTTCACTCTTTCCCTGATATATATTTGTATGCATTAGATTGTGTATGAAAAATATTTATATACGCATCTCATTTAGACTTACTGTGTATAAACTCGGTATTCTGCAATCTCCCTTTGTAGATGAGCTACCTGAAATGTAATTGAAATAATGCATTCATAGAAAACATTCTATTTATTCACTGATATTTTTACATATGAGAGTGCAAGCCACAGCATGAAGTGGTTAATGCTTGCCTGTGCTTCCTTGACACTTGGAAGCTACAATTGCATTGAGTTTCGCATTCGATAAATTGGAGTGAGTATTGCGAAACATTTCTGCCTTTATTGACTAGAAATGAGATTTATCATCCACATACAAAGGGCACTCTTTTACAAAATAAATAAGTGTTGACTTGGCAGGGCAATCATTATTGATAGATTAAATTTAGACTGACATACTCATAGCCACTTTGAATTGTTTCATAGTTGCGCCATTTTGTGTCTACACTATTCAGAACATGATTTGGTTTCTGATGATCATGAGGTTTTATTTCCTTGGGTCTAGCCCTATCGACCTTTCAAGGAGTGAAAGATGCATCACTTGCTTAAGCCCCTTTGACTTATATATCATGATCATCAATATGGGAAATCAAAATTGAAACTTCAAAGAGCAAACTTACAGTGGTTCTTGACCGTTAACTATTTCTGACAAGACAACAGAACAAATACTTTCCAACCCATCAAATGTGCAACTTTTGTAATTCATGAATTGATTACTGCCAGGGTTTCCTTATTAACTGGACGACAATGACAAAGAAGCATCAGCATATCAATACTGGAACAACAGTCGGTTTGTCCTGGACAATATCTCTCTGCCACAACCAAACACCATGTTAGCTAGGAATACAGGAAAGAAACTTTGTCGTAACATGTCTAACCAACATGTACAAGAAAGGGATGATTTAGACCTGGAAGAACTAGATTATGTCTCTTTGGACATATCTGCGATGCAACAGCGACAACTTAAAGCTAACGTTTTATGGATTTTAAATTATTACTATACAATTCACAAAACATGTAACGTCGTATTTTATTTTAAAAATTTACGTTTGGGAACTGAAGTAAGCTTTACAACTCTAAAGTGCAGGTCATTTTCTTCCTTCTAACATTGTATTATCAGATTCTATTGACTTATCATATCGGTCTACGGTAATCTAAAAATTCATCATGTGATATGTTAAGTTTCAGTTTTGTACTTCATGGTTTTAAAAGTCTTCACTGGTTTCGAGGCTACGTTTTTGAACAAGATTGTGGGGTAATGTGAATTTGTTGAAGTAACAAGTAGCCCAGGAACGTACATGAGGTAATACCTCCACCACAGAACACCTTTGTTCCTGGTCCCCCTCCCTTAATCTTAAAAAAGATATCTTATTTTTTAAATCTTCGATTTATAATGCATATGCAAAGGCGCCCTATCCTTGCCCAAGTAAGAGTCGGCAATTGCTGAAAATATCGTCCCAGCCAAATCCTAGTAAATAAGAAATTTTACACCCCATTCCCTAACCCCTACCCGAAAATAATTTGGGCTGAGCTTTCGTTTGTGAAGTAAGCTGGGTCCGTCATGCAATTTTTTTACATGACATGTTTCACAAGCAATTCGAAGTTGGCGTCAGATCTTTATCAGTACTGAAAATCGCATCACCAGTCCTCCATCACTTTCACATCTCAAGTCATTTGCTTATTTTGACCCCAACATGCGCTTGAAGATGTATTGATGTCAATACATGTCAACAACCTCAGAATGCAGGTTGTCGAAATCCTGATAATGAATTGCTAGACTGAAGAAACGTCGAATGTAGTAGAAACTTGAGATAGGTGATGCATTGGACTATTTTTTATGATTGTAACATAAATAATTGAAGGAATAAATTGCTTAGTTAATTAAGCAATCTCAATGATTTCAGTGCCCCCGGGAGCTTATGTCTCCCCTGGGGATGCCCCTATGCTTATCAGGAGGTACGATGAGAGATTGCATTGGACTATTAAAACTTTTCAATATAAAATAATCCCTTCTCTTCAACACGTCTTTTTAATAAATGGTAGATATTTGTCATGTCTTGAGTCGTAGTCTTTTGCCGGAGCTACGGTTTGAGAGAAACTTCGCCCATCTTCAGGCTGTTGGACTTTAGACTGTTTTGCTGATTTATGTTGTTCGGCGATATCTAGCATCAATGGCAACAACTGAGTCGACACGTGTTAGAATATTTAACGTCCTTTAAAGTAGTTTCACATTTTAAAGTTCCTTATTATAATCTCCACTCTCAATACAAAACTTAAATGGATGTCCTGCTAGGTTCAAAATTGATGTACATGTGTTATATAGGCCTACAAACCCTAGCCGTATCATGTACTTCTTCGATTAATAATCTAGCCGGGAAACAAAGTCTTAATCTAAAGATAAGTATTCGGAGCCTGAAGTCAGCATAATGAAATAAGTAATTTTATAACTTTCTGTCTATCTTTTCACCATCGTTGTATAAAGCTAATAACCATCAGAAAATGTGCTATGTTCTACCCTCAACTTACATAAAAAGATACATCAATACCTAAAAAGGGACACCCCAAAAGAAAGAAGAATTGAGTTTTTGTTCACATTTGAAGCGGGAGAGTTTGGATGAAAGCCCCCTTTCGGCTTCGTTCGTCGGATTTTTTATACTTTAGGGCCTATCTAGTTTTTCCTGGCACTCTCTGTTTTCTTATAAATCGAGTTTCCAAGACATTGCCCTAACTCTTGGTAATAGAAGCTGTCTCTTTAGTATGACAGCGGTAATTTCTTTCCTTATATTTTACGTTTGTTAAAAACAAGAAGACGTGGCAAATCCAGGAGATATTCTAAGACATTTTGAGAAGAGTAAGAGGTGTTGAGACAGTTTTCTTCTAACGGGTGCCGTCTTGGAATATATTGAGTCAGATTGAAGGATGTAACAGCTGAAGGAGTGCATTGAAAGTATAGTAACAGCTAAAGGTTCTTTTGAAGGCTTCTCACCAGTCCATCCGTAATCGATGCGAAACTGTCTGAAAACATGAAAACCAAATATTTTACTTTATCTTTTTGTACATACAGGTGTTCATCAATACCCGCCACAAATCAAGACCATACGCAATTTGATATAATTTAATGTTATCAATCCAAATAAATGAATAATTCAGAGATGGTTCTGAATACAAAATAACTGCATTGAATGCCAACAATTCCTCACCGTCACATATTTGATAAGAATGTTCACATAGAGGAGCATCTGTACAGCAATGGGATAAAGAACAGACAACCAGCCGTGAAAACTTAACTGATGATGTTAATACACTAATTGATATCGAAAAGCATCTATTGAGAAAACTGTTACAACACGTCAAAAGTTTGCTCTTCCCACAGAAACCAACGTCACCAGGATTCCATTCACGTCATTTTCTTAAAATGTATTGTTGCGACAACATGTTAACCTTTCCACGTGCGCAAAGAGAGAGTGAGATAATAAGGCTCAAAGATATGGATTTCATTGACCATTGCCATCTCCATCGCCTGTATCATTGAATATTGGATTTCGCATTCATTGAGCAGGAAGTGGTCAGTTTTACCGTGAATGAGGGTTTTCCACTGATCTATCCACTCAAAAGGCCCGGCATACGTCATGAAGAAACGTCACTAGGGCTTTTAGTGTGAAAGTCAAGTCTGTGCCTTTACAAAAAATAAGATGCCATTGATAAAAGACAATATCTTAATTAGCTTTGTGTTCTGTGTGTACAATTCCATACAAATACCTCAGACGGAGCGATATAATCGTCATTAGGCCATTCATAAATGTGTTTTATTTTGCCGGTAGAAGTTTCACATGTCAGACCTGCGAAGCGGTATTGCCAGACTATGAGATGAATTGCCTGTTACGCTACTTTATAACTGGACAGCGACCGACAGTTTGCTGTTTGTGACTGTTAAAAAGCTGAACGCTTTTGCAGCACACAAAATTGGGCTTTTAAACTCTATACCTGCATTCTTTTCCATCAGAGTGCTTTTATATTGATAATGATTCTTGTGACGTCATCACTCAGTAAATAAACTGTGTGTGACTTTGCACACGATCTGGGTGCTTTGACGCATAATTAGTTCGGCAATATCCCTTGGCATTGTCAGCATTTAATCTCCAGAGTTATTCAGTTGTTATTCTTTCAATTTTCAAGTTGTATAGATCAGATCAGTCAATACTTTATTTATCCTAGCTTTTCTCGAATGTTCTGTTTATACCTTCATTTCATGAGACTGGAACAGAGGTAGCAAGTATTTTTTTCTTCACTCTTAGAGACATAAATTAAATAGCAGAAGGAGAGTTTTGGAGAGAAGAGGATTTAAAATGCTAAGTTTGAATAAATACTCGAGAAATAGTAAAGTATATCACAAACGGGATTTAAACCCGTGATCAAAGTATATATTTTTATTTCTCTAATATCTATTCAAACTATTCAATCATTTCAAATCTTCTCTTCTCGAAACATTTTGCAACTTGAAATGTGCTGTGGACCACATGATAGATGGCAGTTCTTCCATGGTCAAGTCACATGGCGCAGATAGGCTCGTCTCCAAAAACGGCGTAGAGCTAGATGTCGATTTCCTCAGGTGGAACATTAGGAGCTAATGTTGCTACCAGAGAAATAGATCATGGTATCGTTGGGACTCGCTTAGATCAGTTGGTAGAGCGTACGCCGGGAATACATTGGTAACGGGTTCGAATCCCATTGGTGACATGTTCCTACAGCATCTATTCAAACTTACAAGAGAATGAAACAATCTGACGGCAACAGAGCAATCATATGTGATTAATTCCTCAGATGACGATAGAATGCAGATGCTTTTACCTTCAGCTGTATAACAAATGTTAATGATAACGCCGTAAAATGCAAATATGCAGCCGAATAATAAACAAATCCTGATAAAAAAGCATCAGTAGTGAGTGACAAACAATAAATTAAAACCTCACATCTTTAGGATAAGGGGCAGGTTACAACGATAAAGACTGGGTGAACGTTGTACCTTCACGCTGCCCTTGCATAAGACAAAAATATTAACTTCGTTGGAAATAATGCTTCTATCTTTGTCAGTTTTTGCAACAACACTTTAGTGGTAGCAGAACTCGAGTCAGGGATTCACTACTTCCACAATCGGTATTAACTTCAGACCAACAACCACAGAGGGTCAAAAGATGTTTATGAAATTTGATAAGCTCAGGTAGTCTGCTAAAGGAAAAATCGACCCACACCTTTTCTTAAGTATAAAAAATAACAGCGAACACAAATGAGAACAGTGAAGTAAACTCTGCCACTGTAAATTTGAATTGTTTGTTTTTAACAGAGTAGATTCATAAAAAAATTAAATTTGGTATTTGTTAAGTACTTAGGTATAAAAATAGTGCAAACGAAACGTATTTTAAACATGAAACCTCCTAACGCCCTGAAGCTTTCCCTCTAGTATTGTTTTGCAATTCCACAGGCATCTCCTGACAGTGTAGCATTATTCGGCTGAAGTAACCTTTTTTTTGGTGTATCGATAGCCGAGAAGCAGTTCATAAAACTATTATATTATTTCGTCTATACTATGATAAAATTTCTGAGCTAAATGATCGACGTTTGTGAGCATTTAGAACACAACTTGTAAAACAACACTAATTAAATGGCTAATTAACATTATTGTTAATTGTATTGTAGCGCATAAGCAACGATGTTAAAGTTTCCTACATTTCAGGTATCTAAAGGAAACGACTAAAACTGTAGTTCCCAAGACATGTTTTGGGTCAACAATAGTCATAACATCATCAGGTGTTTAACTGCTTTGCAAACAAACCCAAATATTTATGAGAATTTTGAATTATAAACATCTGAAATTTATAGTAAAGAAATACCTGTGATATAAACTCGTAGTTTTAAAGACAACTTTGGATAGAAACTGAATCTTCAGTTCGTCTATTAAATAACGGAAAACACGATAAAGAAAGACAAGAAAAGATATCGTCACAAATTGTGTTACACTCTATGTGCTACATCATTAAACGGTTGGCACAAGTAACTTACGTTTGTCCGAAATGTGGCTTATTATTGAAAATATTACCTTAAAAAATTAGCATCCATGCAAATTTTTTATGCAACTGTACAATTAAGTAGGTCTAAATGTCCAATGTATCAAGTACATCACCGTTTGCAGTCGTTTATGTAAGAACATCAAGGAGGATTTCCTGATTTTTGGAAAACAATAGTCCCTTCCTTTGTTTTTTTTATATAGTGTGTTATAAATATCATTGAAGCGTAATCTTACTGTTGAATTTTACACAAACAGTTGAGTGTTCCTTTTATAAATGATGTAGCGATTGTGCCTATATAAAAATATTCTTTCCAAACATAAAAGTCTATCAAATCAAAATATATACATATATTTATTTGTTTGTTTTTATTCAGTGTAGTTTGATATAATATTTTATTAACATGCCTATATGTTGCCTCCATGGTTCGAATGGTATCTGTGGGCATATTGTCTAACACGTTTATCTATGTCAGATCCGGTTAACAGGGGCCATGTAAGGGAATATTACCAAATGTCACTTGTTGCCAAGACAGTTCAAGAAAAATCTTATTCTCCCCTAGACTTGGAGAACAGTATGCCTGGTGAAAAGACATGATATAAGAAAGGCATTGGGAAAAAGTACTGGAAAACACCAGCGGGATAAAAGGCACGTAGAAGTCATCTCTGGTGAAACGGCACCCTTTCAAGATGGAAACCCTTATTCAATGATTAAGATCAGGTCAAGTATAAATGTTAGGGGTTGTCAAGTAAAGGCAACCTCCAACAATTAATATTTCGTAGGTAACAAATACTCAAGAAATTAGTCTTATCATCATCTTAATGTCAATATTTTTTGCTGTCGTTCTATCGGTCACTTTGTATTACAGACTTCGTACGGTTAGTATAAATGGTGCCCTGTCAAATGATCTCACCCAGTCAGTGCTCAGTCGATGGAGATTATTTTCCGCTCACTCTCCAGCTTCTAATGGTGAAGTATAAACGCAACTGTAAATCGACAAGGGTTAGCACTTACTCAATATCCATCCACTTGTAAGCACCCCTTGCATTATAAATGTTCATTGTGACTGGTATACAGTATTGAGTTGGTCAGTGCTTCTACATTTCATGTATTACCCTTTGATTTCAATTTCTTTTCCGCTTACATAAAATGGCATCGAGAGTATTCCTCCTCATTTAGATGATATTGCCTGCCACCCCCCCCCCCGGGTCATACCTTTCTTCATGCAGCACGTTTTATTACAGTGCGTTATTTACTAGCGACATAACTTACAGAACCTTCTTTACGGTGCATGGTCTCCAATTATCCTTTAGCCTGCATCTCTTAAAATGGGTTCTCCATGCAAATCCGATCCACAGGGAATGATTTCTTCAGTCCCTTTTTTCGAACATCACTCTTTCGACCGCCTTTCTTTACAGTGCTCTATCTTTCAGTCCCTGATTTTTATGTGCTTTATTTGGCGCTATCTCATATTATCAAGCCTTTTTATCGCAGGCTGCCTACTAAAGTAGAAAGCTGGAGATTGTACATGGATTTCAAAAAACGTTATCTGACATTCAATAAATGAGTACTGAGCATACTTTTCAAACACGATAAAAGTGATGAATTGTAATCAGAGGGCAAGAAAGAGCATACTTATGTAGATTAGTTTAAGCCAAAGTGCCCGACATGGAAACAGTTGTAAACACAAGGCACACCACGCTGGTTAACAATAAGGAGGATCCATCGCAGAGGCGCCACCTAATACTCAGCGAATACAACTCTGAGCAAGTTCAAACAAATTACACGCTCTCTGCAAATACGTAATGCCGCGAAATCTATGAGAGCGTGCAGTTTGTGTCCTACACTAGGAGCATTAGGGAACTGCAAAAGGGCATCAAGCAAGCAATAGGCATGCTGTCAAAAACAATAAACAATAAACAAACAATAAACAATAAACAATAAACAATCCAAGTAAGGAGACCTCAAAACTGACTTGAACAACCAGATGGTAAGATGGCTTTAACATTAGCTCAACTTAAACCCTGAAGAAAATGCGGCACGGTAGTGATCGATACCACTGAGGAATTGCTTATTATAGAAGAATTGAGTGCTAAGCCATAAACTAAGCCAGCTTTTCATTAGCTAAATATAGCAAACGAGTCATTGTTAACTGAAAGAGCAGCAAGTGAAATTGATATACTTCCCGAGGTCATTAAAACTCAGCATGGGAAGCCAACGGTGCTGTGAGCCTCTTCACTAACTCCTGGAGAAAAGGCAAGGTCCCTTAAGAAATGCAAGATGTCAAAATCATCACGCTGTATACAATAATGGTGACGGCAACGGCTGGAACAACAATCTCGGTATGTCAATATAGTGTATGGTAGTACCGGTGTGTGCTCGAGTATTTCTGTATCGCTTCCAGGTTTCCGACAACCAAATCCACTCTGAGTAGCATTGCGGCTCCAGAAAAGATCGTTAGGAGTCGCGGCCTGCCTCACCCTTTTCATGCGACAGCTACAAGAGAAATGCCGAGAACAGCAGACGTCGATATGTTCGTTTACGAGACAGCGCCAAGGCATTTAGCCTTAATAGTAGAAACGGTCTGTTCCATATCCTGAAGAAGATTGGCTGCTCCTCAAGGTTCCTCAGCTGCACTGCGTCTTTCGAAAATTGTGTGCAGGGCACAATCAGCTATGATTGTACATTATTAGAACTCTTCTAGATCTTAAGTGGGGTAAAATGAGGATGTGTCCTTACCCAAACTTTGTTGGCATCTTTGTGTCCCTAAATCCGAAGTCTGCTTTTTGTCACCAGGCTGAAGGAGTGAACGAATACATCTGCGAAGACGGGAAACAGGTGCATGTGTTTGCTGAAGACAGGCTGTTCGACATGGTATGTGGTGGGGTGAAGGCAGGCAATCTATCAATAGAAGAAAAGAAGGGAACATAGTAAAGATACAAGGAAATTTCTTACAACCAATTCTTCAGTTTCTTTTGTTAGGTACAATATTTTCAGTGCTTTCTCTGTCATGCCTTTAGTCTGTTGCCTCCCCCTTATTATCCTTGTCATCATATATGTTCTATGTCCCTAGTATCTTTCCATGACTTACCATTGTCAATAATCATTTTGCAAAGTCACTAAATATGATATTTCAAGGCTGGCAAAACAGGAGGCTGTGGGCATGGCCCAAAAGTTTGATTTGAAATATTGTGCATGTAAGATAGTTGTACTTGACACACAAATTTGCCCCCTACCCCCTCTAAAACCATTTCACCGGCCCTGCATATATAAATGACTGTTGATAAAACGTTGTAAAACTTTGTGTCTAAGTCCAGCCAAACGTACCCGCTAACGGCCACTTCTCCGCCACTGCGAGTGTTGCATTTTTAAAAAATAAAATCCCATAGAGGTGCTTTCCTCAATGCATTATGCCCGAACTTATTCCTTTGCCGAGTTAATGGTTAGAATAAAATAGACATGTTATCGGGAGTGTTAACAGAGACGGAAAACGTCTAGCGTCTCCGCTTATTTAGTGTAGCCTTTATATGTATAAGTATTTGTATATGTATATATACAAATACTTTCATGCATTACTGTCATGCATGTTTCATGAAACGAATATACCAATTATTTCAAGAACTTTCACTCGCAAAAATGAGGTAAACACCTGGACGTAAGCGGAGACATAAATGAGTCCTCCGTGGCATCTTTAGCAGCTACCGAAAGTAGTTAATGGCACAGTTGTTGGGGACTACATCAGTGAGGGTAGCTCTTAATATCATTAATCAATATTGTGAATGTGTCTTGGGTCCGAGTGTGCATCCATACACATTACGACGAAAAGACACTTTAAGGCAGATAAATGATCATAACAATGCTGAAGGATGCTGTCGAGTCAGAATTTGAGCTTGATCAGCTCACATTTCTTTGATTAATTTGAGGCCTCCAATTAATAGCAAGACGACTATGATGACTAACATTGCCTCTCATCTCTATAATATCTTGTTTTACCAAATGCTTAGCTACGTCAGAGCAACAACGCTAACTTACTCCAGGTTTTCGTCAACCATCACGGTGATAGTAATACTGTATGAAACTAGGATCTGTTGCTTGAGCTCTTCCACATTAACAACGTGAGTCTAGGACACAGTTAAAAATTTTAAGGTGGTTTTGTTACGTGTCGCTGCAAGCAGACGTCAATGTAGGGTGCACAGGGCCATCCTTCTCAGCTCAGCCCTCAAAAGAGAGGGATTATGAATGGCAAAGAGTTCCACTGAAAACAGCAAAACTTGCAGATAATGTTCACATCTCTAGGCATACAGTACTTGAGATATATTTGAGCTCTCGTTAGTTTTGTGTTCCAATTCGCCGTCTAACAGGTTGAGCTGAAGTTACTATCCTCACTTTTCTACCCTTATGATTTATCATTTATCAAATCCATTGTTTCTACTAATAATTTCGGGCAACTGTAGTCAGTACAGTTCAAAGAACAAATAGAGTAGCCCAAGAGAATTGATTGTCTGTCGTGTCGCTATATACGACCGATAGAAATACGTTTTATGCATGAAAATGTTGTGAACCATATTCAATAAATATTGTTTGGGTCAAAAGGGAAGAAAAGAAAAGTATGCTGCTGTTTCTACTCGGTGGCAGAGAAACGTGGTGATAATACCTTGCTTGATAGAAAAAACCATTTGTCGGGATGTTAATCAGTACCCATCGACCAACCGATCGATAAAAATATTTTGATTTTCCGAAAGCGTGGTGTGTTACAATGTAAACAATACCTTGGATTCACAGTAATCAATTACATGTTCTAATAGCCTCTTATTCCCATTTTTAAGCTTCTTGTTCATACTGTAACCAATCGGCGCCATTCTCAGTGGTTACACGAGCAAGAGAGTAAAACAAATCCATACAATGCCGCTGCAAAAATGTAAAGTTATTTTGTTTGGCGCCTGCCCAAAACGTTGTTAAAATGTAGATGTTTTCCTTAAAATATAAATCTCCAAAATATTGGTTGGTCCTACAGTGTAAAAAGGAAGAAGAGTAGCTTTTTTTCCTCGTGTGACGGAATATTTAAAAACATTGCCCATAAAATCAATAGCAGCACATCACATGTCGTGTCTTAAATTTGTCTTACTTAAACAGACCAAATTTTCAGGAGGCAAATGTTAAGAAGCACTCAAAGTTTCCACCTTACTAAAAACAAATCCGGTGATTTCTTCTCTTCCATTCTAATAACTGTTCATTACTTTTCCACAACGTCTTTCAAGCAGGCAGGATCTACCATGCGATTTGCAAAAAAAAAAGTATTCCCGAATGCAATGCTAATAGAAAGTAGCTAAATGTTGTTTATTCAATCAAGCAAGTGGGTGAAAAATACGTAACAAATCTTATCTCTTCCGGTCATAATTACAAAAAACCCCTATCGTTATCATAGTAACCAACCCTGTTAGTAAGTGTTTGTTGTTGTTCTATGGTCTCCATTAAAATGCCTACCATTCTCCCTCTATAATTTACCTAGTAAACCGTTATTTCTGCTGCAATTTCAGGTTCATGGCTAATGGGGTTAAGATGCAATTGCACCTCATACTTTAAATGAGATTTACCGTCTTAAGTTCTTCCAATTTAAATAAAACAATATCAATAGTAAAACAGGAAATTGCCGAAGAGGTTCACAAACAAACTTGCCCTATTCGTCAGGATATTCTCGATAATAACTTATCTTACAACTTCTTACAAATTATTTAGTGCTTCAGAACAAAGCAGAAATCTTTCTACTCGAAATAGCAAAAGGCGATGTGTAATGAGAACTATCATTTTAAGAGAAATTTATAAAAATCTCGAGTTAACAATTATGTCTCTTGAACATTATTGTGAGATTTGGAAAGGTATTGGATTTTGTTGTGTCAGGACGCGTTCCAGTTTCTTCTTTAGCGCTACAGTCACCGAGCATCAACCAAAAGTTTGAGAATACCTGGATAAAAAATTGAAGGCAACGCTAGTTAAATATGGCAAATAATACAGATTGGTTACGGCATTTCCCCCTCTGTTTGCTTTAGAACTTGATGCCCTTAAAAACGTAAATCACACGTAGTGGAAACGTAAAACAAGTTAAATCCACTAATGCCAAACATCATGTCAAACAACATCATATTGGTCAATTATATCCAGATTTTATGCTTTACAGCATTAGGATATAATACACAATATAACTATATTGCTCTTTTCCACTGGAAATAGAAATCATGACAACGCTAACAATCTGAACTCTGTAGCTACTCATGGCAAAAATTATACCTCATGAACTGTAACTTGGATAAACGAGGAAGGTTTCTTTAACTGTAAAGCATGTATTTCCTTAATACCAATGCAAAACCTTATGTTTGAAGGACGCAACTGTAAATTGAAATATGTAAACTGTTCGTGATCCTTTATGAATCCATCATAGTGTATCATAAGCCCTTTCATACGATGAGAGCTACTCTGATGTTTCCACGCATAGTGAAGCAATCACTGACACTTAAAAGATGTTTCAAAGAAGTGGTGAGGTTAATGTGTTCACAAACTACAAAAATGTGTTTAAGGTCTTTACCTTGCAGACTTTTACATTTTTACAAATATTCACTTGCTAACTGTGGCTTTGTTATTGTCCGTCCAAGGCCACGACCCAACGGGAACAGTTGGAACTAAGTAAATTTCTATAAGTTTAATACAGCAATCCATACTAATTATTGGCTGTCCATCGAAACAGTTTTTATATGTTGTTCTTAGTCTGATTTAAAGGGAATACATAACGAAGCAGAGCAAGCATTAGATCTCAAGGATGAATAATTGATGAAATGTCTAAGTATCAAAATTTTCGCTAGTAGATAGTATACATTGCAGAAATATGCTACATATTCAAACATCCAATCCATGAACATTGTCAATTAGTGCAAGAACACGTAGTCCTCCTTGAGTAAGGCCAAAACGTGATATTTTCTGTAGCCAAAGTAATCAAACATTTTCAGAGCCTCCTATTGCTATGATATTCACTGTCATTTTTATGAAGGCTGCCAACCAAGTTACAGTGAGACGCAAAGGAACCCCTTGAGAATGCTGAACATATTTTGCAAGCACTTGAAGGGCAAGTAGCCATCAATATCGAGAACATAAAAGAATTATCTTTACTTTCTATTTCACTGCCTGGGAATCAAGAAATAAACATTTTGAGAGACATTGGTGGATGGCACCTTTCTTCAGTCCACGAAGGAAACAATGTAGATGAACATCTCTGAATTGAGATTATAAATCTTGATCTTATTTCCATAGAAAAGAGAAGTTGTAATGATGGAAAGGGATCCACTCCCATACTATGCCTTACCAACCAAAAACATGGTAATGAATAGCGACTGGTACAAAAATGAATGATCGAATTGTATTGAGGATTTTGAGAAATAATAATCTGTAGCATAAATCATCTTCCCTCAATGCACCCTCTATCAAAGCTACTAACATCTTAAAAAAGTATTCACTGAGCTTGCCTTCACTGATGATGCTACTTGCTGGTAGCCTCAGTGCAAAACAGCTCCACCATGTCCCTCTGAGCTGCCTCCCCCTGCACGTCTGACATTAACACCAAGATTAGATACTTGCTTCTTGAAAGATATGTGTCATCCGCTTTCAACACTTATCTTCATCAAGTACTGCCGTGCGTAGAGCGTCCGTCTATTGAGATTCAAGTCAATCTGTCCGCTTCACCAAATAGCCTGTCATACACCGGTCAACATAGTAATACCTTCTCTTTGACGAAACTTTTGGTATAGTGGAGCGACTACTCTAACGGTGAACCAAATACATAGTGTCTTGGAACGATAATCACACGAAAGAAAAACGGATCACGTCTAAGTGCTGTGGGCCTCTCTGCTCTAAACAAGTTCTGTCACCCTTTCGATCCACATGCCACATTACCAAGGGTACTTGGAAGACTGTAACAGATGCATGGAACAGATGCCATTAGGTCCTTGCATTCACCAGGCTGCCACCTAACAGCCATTATCATGCCATTTGATCACTAGCCTCTACTCATGGGCACTCGAGGGCTTTCTTTCCTTGGAGGACAGGTACAATTACATGTTTGACGCCATCTTACTTGAATTTAAGCCTAAGGGACGCTGTGTCGACGACTCGGTGCACTATGACCTAAACCTTGAACAACTCTAGAGGAGAACTACTAGCTTCCTCACTCGCCTCGGCCTGGCTGGTATACTCCAAAACCCTGACCAATTCCACTTCGCCGAAAGGAGTGTTGACTTAGTGTGAGTCCGTTTTCAGACAATACTATACAGCGGCGACGCAAGTATCGCTATGTAATTAGAATCTTCCCGAACCCTACTAGCACTAGTAACATAAGTCCTTGGTTCTGCCTGATAAAACTTGTTTAAAATTAGCCACAACTGTGTGATTTGATACCACCATTCTAGGCATCCATAGTTCCTCTCTGGATGTTCTCGTGGTTTAACACGCTAGGGGAAGCACTTCATGTCTCAAAAGAAGCAGGTGTTAAAGCTGTTCACCAGGGAGCGGAAATATTTGATACGAAGAAGAGCACCTGTCTATCTCCAGAACAGTCCTGGCAAGGCATTGTTCATTTCAACCTTTTGTAGTAGAAACTCTTGAAAATTTTGACAGGGCACAGATTTAAGGCTCATAAGTCGACTGACCGAAGCCAAGGTGTTCCAAATCAGTTTGGCACCCCGCTAAGGTACAGGAAGAAAATCAACGTAACCCGCGCAACGGATAGGCCAGTTCCTTATAAATGATGCAACAAAGGTAAGATATCATTGATGCATGTATCACATAGTCCCTAACTTAACTTTTGACTTTAAATTATTGTTGTGATGACTTCCACCGCTCTATACTAACACGTTTCATTAGCGGCAATGGAAAAGGCCTCCTTGCACCCAGGTCCGTTACTAACGGCATATTACATGGGGGGTGGGGGCACAGTTTCTGTATTTTGAAATAATAACTTCTATTACGCAAGAGGAAACTAATAGACAAGTACACCTCTACTCGAATACAGAGCCAATAAATAATCAATTACCAGAAGTCGATGAACAATCGGAC
>JAAAKL020000367.1:0-44211 GCA_010016065.2 Carybdea cf. marsupialis auct. non (Linnaeus, 1758)
GGGTCAAACTTTTTTTTTTGATGTTCCTATCGAATTACTGAACCCCCCCCTCCGAAAATAAGAACAACTCTTGTAAGTTTTGGTGGTAGCGGCCCCCCCCCCCCCCCCTGCAATTCGTTAAATGGGTTTACGTGCAATGACTGCTAAAGCTAGGTTTTCTAACAGTTATCATATTCTACCATCTAAAAGTTATGCATTTTCCTAAATATTTGGCAGTGTTATCTATTATTGCGTATGACGTTCATGGCTTTGATTTACAGAACAGTGCAGAGGACAGCTTTAAGTTCCTTGGAAAATCATTTTTCCAAACTTGAATATAATCCGCAGCAATGCAGATTTGAAGCGAAGCCCAACGCAGAGCTTTAACTCGACGCATAGCGATGATTCAACGTCGGATCTATTTCGTATAAGGGCTAATTCCTCAATCAGGAATTCGGATCCATCCCTATTATCAAGTTGTGTAAGTTTCCATGGGAATTTAAGAGGGTGCTTTCTCCCGTGCTACTCTTGGTCATTTTGTACGATTCGTTACCCAATCCTTACAGCCCCAAACGTTATGTATAACGCAAGGGAATGGGTCAGTGATGCAAAACATTTTCGCAGAAGACCTTGTTTGTGTTATCAAGAAGGCTGAAATGTGTTTCCTGGGAGATTTTTGAATGATAAAGTCGATTTATTTGATTCTACACTGATTGCTTGACTTCTATCAAATACCTACCGAAAGTCACACTTGGCTTAATGCAAGACGTAAAACGAAGTAAATAATAAATCGCCTTGTGACAAATTAAAAATCATAAGGTACTGAAATAACCGAGGATATTCAAGATTTTCTTAAAATATATTGTCCTGCCTATCACTTGTTCGATACAAAGATACACGAAGAGCAGAAGGGGCGGGACGTTTTATCAACTATCGTAAGGATGGGGTATTATGCCTTACGCATTTCTACCGTGCTTGTGCTAGGCTCCTAGCTAGCCGAAAAGGCTAGGGCATGCATTAAGGGGGCAACAAATTTGAATATTTATATAATGGCAGTACTTTGTATATAACATATTTTTTTGCAAGTACTGTAATTGGCATTGGCATTTGGCCTTTTCAACTTGGATGTATCTCTCCAATGATGTAATTTACTGAACTGTACAACCTGGGAGGGTTTATCTCAATACAATTATTGCCATTATCCATCCCCCCTATGGTAAAAGTCCCTCTAGCATTTTGAAGGTGGTTCTCCCCCAATGCATAAAATTGTTGAAAAGTACTCTGCCCTGTTATATCAAGGAGGGGCTAGACGCTAAGCAGTAACAGATGAGCTTGACTTTACCTGTAGCTACTTTGTGTAGGCATTTTGTTTGTGTGTGTTTGTTGCGGAGGGTTTATTAAGGCATTGTCATCAGATAGTCTGTCAGATGTTGTATTAACTGCTGTCAATGCTGTCGGTGATTGATCAATGATAATGACTTTTTGCGTTTCCTTTTTTATGCAAACGCGTACAAATTTCTCGAACATCGGCTAATCAGCGTCTTTTGTTGCAGGCTGTCACTGAAGATGACTTAGACAGAATGGTAACCTGCGTAAAAGTGCTTGCTGAGAGGAACAGTTTACTGAAAGGTATTTTTGGCTCAGAATGTAGGAACTCTCTGTCGGCCATGCTGGAAGGAAGCAAACAAATGGAAGAATTTGCTAAGGTAAAGAAATAACCATTTTAAAGGAGACGAGACTGTTTTGTGTAGTACCATGACATTTTGAAAGTTAGATAGGTGCAAGTTCACAGTGTAGGTCGTTTGCAATACAAACACTGCAAGAAATGAAACATCATTTTCACAGATGACGGGCAAACAATCATTTGGCGTCAACAATGCTAGCTGTGAATCAAACGGCAAGCATATGTTTTGGCTCTTGTATCGCATATGTTGGAGAGGTACATAGCACATGTGAAAGCCAGAGAAGGTATTAGAGCAAAATAGCTATGGGACTCGAAAAAGTTGAACTACGACTAATTTTCTTTTACCAGGATGCTGCCAAACGAGCGCTTTCAAGGGCCTTAACGCACAGCTATCTATTTTGGCTCGATTCATAGTTTAAGGTATCCAGATATTCCAGCCATCCATTTTTTATAGTCAGCTTTTTTCCATCTGTCGTTGGGTTACCGACATCCGACCAATCTTTGCTTTCCATCTTGTTCTTTCCCTTGCATCTTATTTCGTTAAACCAATCTTTGTAGCATTTTTTCCATTTTGACTCCCCATCTCATTGGAGGTTTTCCTCGTCCTCTTCTGCCTTCAACCTCAAACATCATTGCTCTCTTTACACCTGCCACTTTTTCTTTTCTCAATACATGCCCATACCATCTCAAACAACACTCTCTCACCGCATCATCTATTCCAGACTTTAATTCAGCCAAACCCATAAAATCATTTTTACTTTTTCTTTCACTAAGTCTATTCCCACAGATCAATCTTAGCCTTCCCTTTTCACATCTATTCAGTAATTGCTTCATCTGCTTTCACAAGCCATGTTTCCGCGTCATGAACCATTACAGGCCTCACACAAGTGACATAAATCTCTTCCCTCCTTTTCAATGTCAGTCTTGCCCGTCTACACAGGATGTTTTTCAACTCATTAAACCTCTTCCATGCCATTCTGCCAACTGTGGTGACCACTGCTAGCTGACTTCCTCCACGCACATTTAAATTGTCTCCAAGATAGTAAAATGAATCTAGCTTTTCCAAGCCATAAAATACCTGCTCATCACCATCATCAACAGCCTGCTGTTCTCCATTCATACATCTCTTACACTTTAAGCTTTCTGCCACTTTCTTCCGCATCTCTTCACTTCATGGCATCTTGCATGTATCCATTTCATACACCCGGGATAAATCGCAGCATTTGCCCTGACTGTTTTCCCAAATACACTACAAGGATGCAATTTCGACTCTACAATTATCCCCCTTTCGTCCTCAGTCACCATCACTTTCGTCTTTTCAAAATTTAACTTTAACCCTTCGCTTTCAAATGCTTCCTTCCAAGCTCTAAATTGTTCTTCTAACTCATTCATGCATTCGGCCATCACAACCAAATCATTGGCATAGAGCAACTCATGTGACAGTCCTTTTCTGTAGTTTTCAATCAAGGCATCCAGAACAATTGGATAAGTGAATGGTGACAGCACTGAACCTTGATGCTCTCCAACTCCAACAGGAAACTCATCTGAGTATACACCACCAATTTTCACTTTTGTTTTCGCATGCTTATACATTTTCATTACTGCTTTGCCAACATCTCCGCTACTCCTTTCTTCCTTAGTGCCAATTCAATCATTTTTCGTGTTTGTTAGCCTTATTCCTGCCAAGCTGTTACTGACTGTTGAGTTCCGATAGCTGCGGGCGACAGTTTGAATGTTACGACGTGAAATTGTTAGTGTCCAGTCCGCTGGAGGAAATATAGAAATTACTTCGTCATTTCGTCACTGTATCTTAGTATAATATGTATAATATAATACGTATTAGTTAACATGCATTTTCCGCTGTCTTTGTTTTAGCCCCAAATGGAAAAGAAAACTGTCACAGTACAACCAGATGATTCCATCTCATTCCTACAATTATTTACGAAAGGAGACCAAGGAGTAATAGAAGTAAGTGCGGTAACTTTTGCTGCGAACCATGTGATGAAATGATGTAACTTTTCCTGGCCATACGTTGAGATCCTCCATTTACTCCCTTTATCAATATGTACTGTGGAAACGATGGTCATTCTTGATAAGGCCATATGGGCTTGGTACAGTTAAAAAATTTTTTTGCTATGTAGAACTCGATAATCTTGGCTACAACATGCAAGTTGTGAAGGATGTTGATGGACATGGTCAGTACTATCCTCTGCCTTGGGTACAGCAGAGTCAAAAGCTGCCAAGGGAGGGGCAGGGGGCAGGTTTGTTTCCCTCTCGTTTGTCAGCAAGTCTCCTTCGCCTTGCCTTCTACCATTACACATATTGCAACATACTTATACATGATACTCATTACTTTAAGCAACATTATTCAATACAATTAAATCATTTGAAATCCTCTCTGCTCAGCTCTACATTTAATATCTTGTTCAAGAAACTATAAATACAGAATTTGATATAAATAAAGGACGATTGATTGTCTATTTTTAACCTGGATTGCATCAGTTGCTAAATCACAATGTATTCGATGCTGAAAAATCACCTACATTTAAAGCCACAGTGTGATACAATGGATACAAGGGGAGTCAAGTATTTCATGATGCGATGAGCGTACTCAAGAAAGTTGTATTGGTGTATGACAGGTTATATGCAACTTGGGATAGTCGTGGCATGGAAGGATGCTGTGTCTCATGTGTGGGAAAAGAGATCTGGAAGACGTGTGCTTCATACCAATGCGTTCAGAATGGGGATCACGTTCACTATCTTTTAGTTACTCTCTCTGTAATTAGTGCCAGCACCAGGTATTTATTACGCAGTCTTGCTCATATTTGAACATTATGGGATCCCTTTTGCACAGTTCATGTTGACGTGCTGCATCTGATATGATACGTAGTCTTTTTCATCTGTTATAATTCTTTAGTATTTTTGGTTTCATCTCAATATGATATATTACATTTTTGTAAAATTCTAGAATCAATTCGAACTAAGTTTGCTGCAAGCTATCGGAGCCCCAATATCCAACAAAGATGACAGCATACGATCATCAAAACTGAATAAGGTAACTGTTACCTAACACTGTTTCTTAAATAGTTGCAAACGTCGAAGAGCATTGCGTCGGTTAGGCTTTTACAAATATTTTTGGTGTTCATTTTTTGATTATCATTGAATAATTCCTTGAGGTGGCCATCACGTTATTCCTTTGGCCATAAAAGTCATGCTACTTCCATCATTTCATGCCATTCTTGCGTGGGGATTACCATAGTTTCACGAAGCTCAACATGGATTGATTCTTCCGGAAGAGAAACAATCACAGTTCAGAGCAAGAAGCAAACAAAAGAAGGAGATTGAAAGTGTCCGTTTATTTACAGTCAGCACTGTAGTGTTTCATCCTAATTGAATGTACAGAAATTCGAATACCATCTCCCTCTATGCGATATGTGTTGTAAATGAAATATGCGAAAAATGTGATCGTGATAGTGCTGATAGTCCGTTTTGAGAGTATTCACTCAAAGCGTTTCATACGTAACATGATACGTGGCGCGTGGCATGCTATACGTTAAGGCGATGATGTTTGCAAGAGTGTTGTTAGTTATTCATTCAAGTCACGCTTGATATATTACAACATGACTCCTTGGAGCAAGCACTACTTTGCAAGAGAATAATATGACTTAAGGTTCTGCATTTTGGGAAATACCTGGATTCATTTGTCATTGTAGGTTGCCCAACTCACTGGATTCTCGGATCCCATTTATGCCGAAGCGTACGTCAATGTGAATCAATACGACATTGTGTTAGATGTTCTCATCGTGAATCAGACATCAGATACCCTGCAGAATGTGGCATTGGAACTTGCAACATTAGGTATTTTATAAACCTCTTACGCTATCTGTTTTTTTCGTATCTCTTTCTTTTGAAAGTTATTTGAACTCAAGTCACATAGTATCCATGACTGAATGGATCGGAAACATTTTGTTCTCTTCTTTATTATTTAAATCTGTCCACTTTCGATCACATAATCATGACTTGAATTGAACTGCTTCCGGCAGCAATGCAAAATAGAGATCTATGTAAAGGAAGGACAGTACCTAGGGGTTTGCAAGGTATTCGAGAATACCAGAGGTTTTTTTTAAAAAAAGTATTACTGTTGAAAGACTATGTCTATATTAAGATGCAAGGTTTAGTCTAATGCCTTGTCCTTTGGGGAACAGTGATGAGTTACATGTCGGCGCACGTTTTCCAAAAGGTCTCTTCAATTACTCACCAATATATTAAGAGTAACAAGAGGTATTGATATGAATACTTTCTGCTGCTAATCGATTCATTTAGCATGAGAATGAATGATGTTGGATGCAACTTAGATGAGCAGTAGATGAGCTATGTTAATTGCATTGAAGACACATTTTGAGTACTTTTTCTCTGTTTCTTCTCGGCTAACTGACGTCATCGTCAGGGAATCTGTCACTAGAAACACAGGCCCCCCATCCAGTTTCAAATCAGAATAATTTGGCTTCTTCGTTTGTTCCTTTGCATTTGATGATGATAAATAACACTGTTGGAAATAAGTATCGCTAGGCAGTTTCAAATGTTTTCAGCGCAGAGGGATTCCTGAGCAACTGATGAATTACAACGCCCATTGTACTATAACAAACAAATGAATGGGAATTTTTAAAAATTTAAAGAATTTGAACTGTCATAACATGATTGTATTATTTATTAATCAGTTGGTTGCAATCGTCCTTGCTTTTTGATTTGAGTACTACGTGATTCATTTTTTGCTATTTAACACAGATTAAACAAATTGAAAACGTGAACCATTTTCAACTGTCGAAGATGACCACTGAACTTTGCTTTAAGTTAAGCTATTAATGGTTTCCATTTCTTGTCGCTTGCGTAGGATCAGTGTGTGTGTTTGGTTACATTTTTCTCTTGTACTTGTAGTGGAAGGTTTTGATGTGATCATATTGAACCTACAACAAACGTTGCAGTTAAAAGGACGTTTGCCAGGGAAATAGACGTGGTTCTGAACACATCTTGGGTAACCTCCAAGAATTCAGGAATGCTTTCTGAGCGAAAACTAATTCGAATACTAATATGATTGAAATTGTTTTTCTTTTTCATTTAACAGGCGATCTAAAGCTGGTGGAGAAGCCGTCGCCAATTCTGTTGGGACCGCACGACTTCTCCAATATTAAGGTACAATTGTAGTTATGTTATTGGTTGTATTTTCATATTTCTTACAAGATGAACAATTGTTCTTGCTTTTATACTGCATATATTCGACTATATTTACATGTGCGATTTGTTCAGAGGGTAAGTACAGGCTCAGGAAAACCTAGAAATCCTTGAAAACTGCTTCTTTTCACAAAAAGTAGGGCAGGCCTAAAGGAGAAATGAAGGAAATCAGCTAAATTAAGGAAAAACCAGAGCCAAGTCATTTCAGTGTGCCATTGAATTAATACCCTCAGGATCATTTCAGACGGTAAAAAGGGGAATAAACTGATTCATCACCATGTTTGATGTTAGCTGGTTTGTAGGTTCGTCAATTATCGGGGATCACAAGCCGGGGAATATTTACATCAATCTGTGAATGGAATCAGGGAAAAACATGCAGTGGATTTGTCGCCACCCTTGATGTGTGTTTTGAAGGAGGCAGTGTTATTATTGCCTGATGTACCTTATATTTTTTAAAGCTAAAGACAAGCCGTTTAAGCTTCTCGCTCAGGCCATTCCCATGTATACATTGAGCTCAGTAGGTTATATAAATATGGGTAAATAATGCATGTATTCAAGACGAAATCCGTGTAGTGAGTGTTATCACATATATGCACATACACAAGTTACCTTTGACATGATATGATAAGAAGCTTCACGTCACAAATTCTGAACGATTTGCTATGTTGATTTTCTAAAGGAACCCCTGCATGTGCAAAAGTGGTGTTATACGAGAACATGTGGTTCCAATATGGCGCCCATTTCCGGTCAGGGGCCATAAAGTGAGATAACTCAAGACCATTGAATCCTTCGCAGCAGTGGCAGTATAGTTCGTCATTAGTCCATGTTAGTCATTATACTAACACATTCTGATATGTCTTACTTAGAGAAACAATGTAAAACAATTGATTGTTAGGATAACGCCAGGAATAATTGCAATCCAAAATTACGAAATCTACAGAAACGGGATTGGGATCTCACTTCTAACACTATTCTACTTACTTATCTTTATTTTATAGTAAATCAACGAATTTTAAAATAATATCATTTGAGCATTAAATTTTGTGTTAGCTTAATGGGGATGTCGTTCCCATGAAATAATATGTTAGCTAGTGTTTTAATGTTTTAGTTGGTGTTAGCTTAATGGATATGTCGTTCCCAATTCCCAAAGAAGATTTGGAACAAGAACAACAGCCTCGGTTTCGATGAAATCAAGGACCATGATTTGGGGGTTCGCATTATTTCTTTGTTGCAACTCCACTTTCCGTTGTGCTTTTTTCATCGTTGCTTATTTTTTTATCAGCATGTTTAATTTTGTGGTAACCCAGCCAACCCTTATCGGAAGTTTCACTGCGAAACAATTTATCCTAAGCAAGGTTGCCAAGCCTTGATGTCGCGAATGTAGGATAAGAAAGTTTCCTTGTAGCAACTTTTTAAAATTTTTATTTCATTCGTAGTGTATATATTCTTTAATTTACGTTGATGTGAATCACTGGGTAGACATTTCATTCCAACTCAACTTAAAGCTGATAGTAGTGAATTTGGTTGGACTTCGTTTTCATCAAAAGCATGATAGCCTGTGCTATCACTACGCCGCAAAGTCATTTAAGTAAACACTACCGACTTTATGTTATTAGTTGCTTTGCAGCAATTTCCCTTCATTTTCAAGTGCTGCTAACCCGTCACACTTCTAGCTACTCTTATACAGGAAATCGTAAAGAAAGTAAACACTTTTGTTTTAATCATTTTGAACCACTTTGCACGGGGATGCACCCATCCAAAAACTTGTAAATTTAATATCATATGCTTTATTGATCTAATATTTCTCTTGATTTTTCTCGTAGGCCAGTGTCAAGGTAGCATCGACAGAAAACGGTATCATTTTTGGCAACATCGGTATGTACTCTCAAAATCTCTTTTTGCTTTACCTGCACTGTTTTCTCCATAACGAAGTCAAATGAGTGGAAGGAAGGGTAATAGGAAATTGAGCTTGAGTTGACGGTCATGATTTGTGGTTAAGTCTGTTAAGGATGGTTGTGTTAACATAGTGTACTCTAATTTGATAACAGATGTTCTTAACACAAGTGAATGATTTATTAATCGAAAAGGATATCTTACTGCACTTGAGAAGTAGAGGATGCTGAAACGCGATAACACATTTTTTCAAATGCTCTTCTCATTACTGTCTCCTATTAGATCTCCCGTGAAATTTATATGTCAATTCAACCGGTCGCTATTTAAGTATAAAAAGTTTTATCATCCATTAAAGTGATTTTCTTGGGTTTCAGTTGCCGCTGTTTTCTGATTACCTCTTTCATCACTGCAGCCATACATAAGGTTCTTACTTATTGTTACTTGTGTTTATATCTTGAGATGCTTGAGGATTGACATAAGCATAACTGTGTTTATATGGAATTGATCGTAGAGAGAGGAGGTACTTTTTGGCATAGTAAATATGTATGCACGAATGCACTGACAGAAATTTCTTTGTTTCTTCATGACAGTGTACGATGTATCTGGTGGAACTGGTGATCGGAATTGCGTGGTTCTCAATGACATTCATATCGACATTATGGATTACATCGTCCCAGCTACTTGCACAGACACGGAATTTCGCCAGATGTGGGCAGAATTTGAATGGGAAAATAAGGCATGTGTTCGTTTCATGACATGGATTTATATTACTCTGTGGTAGATATCAACTGAACTACCTTTTTCATTCTATTTCAACTCCTTTCGGCAAAACTGAAGAAAATAGCTTTGAAAATAGCTTCCGAAATATTCAATCAATATTCGTCAATTCCAAAAAGTCTCTCGCTATGTGCTGTTCAAAGTGTTGAAACCTGATCGAGTTAGAGTTTCTGGACGAATCCTAAGAGTCAAATTATAGTGTCAACCCTTGCATTCATTTTATTCATCATTTAAGAATTATTGTGGGAATAACATAACCAATGACAATGAATGCAATTCATTGGTTTTCTTATAAATATATATATGATTGTTTTTCACCCAATAGCCCTGATCCATTATCCACAGATTTACATGCGTAATTCTGCTTACCTGGGTGAAAGTTTTAGGCATTGGACAACACATATCCAGAAGCACATTTGTAAGCACAGGAGCTTCAATGTTTTGAATATTTGTAGATTTCTGCAAATACCAGGAAGTATGTAATGCGGCTTGTTTTCATGTTGCGGACACTGTTGAAAGCACGTATGTAGAATTTTGCCAAGTGTTCAAAGTGACTGTAGCATTGAATAAACAATGCAGCCCATAGAAAATAGGATCCCTACTAAATTTCTGCATACATCAATACCGTCTCGTATGAGGTAGTTTCCCTCGAAGTGTAAGCTGTTATTCAAACATGAATAAACAATCAATTTTCAAATCGGTTCAATTAAAGGTGCATAATCCATATGCATATGTCCTGTCTGCGTAAGGACTGTTAACACAAGTTGTTATTTTGACTTTGAAATACTCAGGATGCTATGAGCCACTGCATTTTGTAATAGAAGCCTTTGAGGGTGTCTGTAGTCATTAACAGTGGCTAAATAGCATATGATGTAGAGAGTTATATCACAAGCTACTTTATTGCACAACACAGAATCTTTCGACACATTGATGATTTGCTTAAACGCTTTTTCTACTGTAATTACAAAATAAGGGCATTGATATACTAGTAACATCAGTTGATAAGAAAAAAAGTATTATTCTCCCTGGAAAAAACAAACCTGTAAAGTTTATGACGATAGTATCACGCAATTAGAGGCGTCTGCATTATCCTTCCACTCATTTCCTACGATATTTTATCAGTTTTCGGTCGAATAGCTATAGATGACTCTATACACCAACGGCTCATTTCGCAATTGCGGTGCTGTCTTGGTTTGCCATCTTTTCAGTTACTATGAACGTATTATCTGGAAAAGGTAATGCGGAGGGAAAGTGTTGACGTCACAAATCAAAAGTTTTGGAAATAGGACGATTTGACCCCAGATATCTAAAGGCAACGCTTTAATAGGCTGTTTCTCAAAATGCCAAATCTGTGGTGTATATAGTGTTTAAACTAAAGGCATTTGAATTTTAAAAATCTCTGGTCAAAACTCTCTTAATTTTCCTTGGATCCTTAGGTTAAGATCCAGCACCAAATAGTAAGGTTTTGTTAGAGAGATCTAAAACTTTGAAAGCTGATATCTTGGTGTTGGGAAAAGGCAACACTGCCAATTATGGCCATTGACGTTTTCACTAAAAGGGTAACATGAATATTGAGTATTTTTTCCATAATTCAAACATTTTCAAAATCGTGACGTCACACTTCTCTTCCGCATATTGGTAACACGTTTGCCACAAGTATGCAAAGACGCGAGTAAAACGTTAAGGCGTTTATTTACAAATAGGATTTAAAGCGCACCCGAATATAAGAAGCAACGAGAGAAAAGAAATGGCTTATGGTAATAGTGAGTTAGATAATGAAAGCGTATAACTAACAAAATAATCCAGGAGATAATGTAAGGCATATACAGAGCATTGTAATAATAAGTTGCTAGTGATGACTAAATATGAATTAATATATACGTAACTCGATTGGCGCGAAATGATAATGGAACAGTGGTAGACAAATAAGTAATATGGTTGGCATAAAATGGACAGAATGGAAGAAATCTTTAAGGAGAAACACTTTTCTTGCTGAAGGACATCTAATACTAACGGGCCTAAGCATACATATGGAAATTTTTGTTGCTAAGCTGTACACAAACGTAGAGTGGATACGTGCCAACTATTGACTTAGTTGTAGCAGGATTATTAACGAGATACCAACTGTAGTATTATTAAACTAAGTGAAGCAGTATGTCATTTGAAAACAAACTTGGTTAAATTAGTCGAAAAACCCATCAAACGACGTAAACAACACAAAAGTTACGTCAATGAAAGCTATTCTGTGAATACGTAGACCGACTAGGGTAACTGCATAAAGTGTGGCACATAAATAGGTTCTATTGATTTGTATTCCTTGAAAAATTTCGGATGTTGCCTTCTTTTGTCACATTGGAGCGCACAATTTTTGATCGGGCCAATGCAACATATGAAGAGTGAAATGCCGCGTTTTTTTCTTAATCGGCGTGTTGTACAGTTTCGTGTAGATTCGGATCGGATGTATTAAAATATGGCATCAGGAATTCAGAGTATTAGTTCCGATAAACCGGAATTTTTCTAAATAGTGATAGATTTTGTAGTATTAAAGTAATGGCAGATTTTACTGCTGCTCATTATCCTGGTCATCTTAATAGATTGAGAAAGAAGTCTGAATAAGATGTATTTCAGCACATGAAAATAGTGAAGCCATTTTGTAAGATGAGTTATAATAACATAGATTGTTAATAATATTGACCGTGTATCTTCCACAAAAAGCACCATTGTAGTTTACTCGTTTTCTTTCCAGTGCGAGGCTGGCTATGTCGGTCGCACGACTTTGAGGTTAGTTGACAGAATTAAACAGCATGTTCCATGCTGTATTCGCCAAGCATCAGCTCCTACAAGGAAACAACCACCTCGGGTCTCCAAATCTAAAAACACCACTAAGCTATGTGACTCTGCCATAGGGCAGTACTTGCTTGAAAACCCAGACTGTGCCAAATTGTATACGGACGATCGGCTCCGCGTAATTGGGAAAGCTAGATCTGCTTTTCACTTGGCCGTTCTAGAATCTATTCACATCAAAACAAGAAAACCGTTGCTTTGTAGACAAAAAGAATATGTCTTCTCATTGGGCCTTATCGGTTAACCATTCAGCTTCAAGGACACTGATTGGTCAAAACAACACCGATCTGGCAGTCAGAATTCTGATTGGCTACCTAGTAAAACTCTTTTGGTTAAATAATTTCGTTGATTCCCTTTTCGGTTATTTTCTGACGAATGTACTCTGAGGAGTGTCGGACGAAAAAAGCTTTTTAGTACAAAATGAATTCGCTAATTCTTGCAGTTTTAATATTGAATTTGAAAGTGAGGTCTAAGTACAAGCTTTTATTTAACTTTTATTATACAACCTTTTTTTAGGTTTCAGTGAATACAAACATAACAGACTTACGCGAGTACCTAGATCATATAATAGGTAGCACAAATATGAAATGCCTGACACCAGAAAAGGTAAGAAGTTTTTATGAACACTTCATTACAACATTTACAGTAACAAAATGCGACAAAACACAACTGCATGTCCAAGCAACAAATGCTCATTGACTCCGATTCCTGTAGCTTCAATCAAACACAGGAAATTATCACATAATACAGAAACATTGCCAGTGCAATAAAGAGGGAAGTTTGCAGCAAGTGAGACACTGCTTATACCAAGTATGCTACAATATTGTTAGTTGTGTAGTTGTCTTTCAAAATGTTGCAATATTTTATTAAAAAGATTTCAAAGGTCTATCCCAATCTCACTGACATCAACAGTCGATTTGTTTCACTGTTACGCTCGAATACCATTTTCATGTATCAGTCTTCAGTAAATTGCGAAGGGACTTCTTCGGTTCTGCAGATATTGCATCCTAATAGGTAATACTACCATAGTGTATATAATGGGTACGTGGCTGTGGACGTCATACAAAAACAAGAAGAAATTTGTTCACGAAGCATCGTAGAGGAAAGAAGGCGATGCGAAGACTGCGTGGGGGTTGGGGAGGTGGTAGTAATAATGCATTAAGTTGAATTTGAACAGACTACC
Source organism: Carybdea cf. marsupialis auct. non (Linnaeus, 1758) (assembly GCA_010016065.2). Classification (NCBI taxonomy): domain Eukaryota; kingdom Metazoa; phylum Cnidaria; class Cubozoa; order Carybdeida; family Carybdeidae; genus Carybdea; species Carybdea cf. marsupialis auct. non (Linnaeus, 1758). The sequence goes on from JAAAKL020000367.1 coordinate 13,590, forward strand.
CTGATTTTCTCTGCTTTATATTTGTAAAGATCTTGAATAAACACTTACTATGAACATCAGGCTTAGCAATAGCAGAAAACAAATGCAACATCAAGGACCAATTTTCGGATACAATGTTTATTGAACATGCATTCGCAAGAATGAAAAAGAGTTACCAAGATCGTTTTCTAACCCTCCTTTCTTAATCACATACAATTGATGTAACTTGTGTGTGGAGTCATCATCATGATCCTGATCTTCTCCTTCTTCTTCCTTCTCCCTCTTCTTCCCTCTCCCTCTTGTCGTCCTTATCTTTTTCTTGGCCTTGCCCTCCTTGTCCCCCTCCTCATCATTATCATCATCATCTTCATCATCATCATCTTCATTACCGTCGTTACCATCATCAACAACATGGTTGTCATCATCGTTGTTGTTCTGAGTACAATGATCAATATCATCTACTTCAATAGCAATTTCGAATGGTCTCCCGCGGAGGATGTAAGGGACAGAGCCATTCCCTAATACTTCTGCAGAATCCCTTGCTTTTCGGTTGCTACCCTGTTATTATTTGTTAAAAATAAACTCAAAAAACCCTTTGTTGGTGACACAAAAAATTGCGCCCTTGAACAGTGTCGACCTTTGTATCTAATTTTCATTTGTAGGCTTTGTCGGGTGAATGTGGATTTATGGCGGCCAACCTTTACGCAAGAAGTATATTCGGAGAGGATGCACTTGCTAACTTAAGTATTGAAAACCCCTTGGCAAGTAACGGTCAAGTTGTGGGACATATACGGATCCGTGCAAAAAGTCAGGTAAGTGTTTACGATAATGACCAACCAGAGCCCGTTGTCAGACCATACTTCAGTATATTTTCCGCCATGTCGGTCTAAGGTTAATAGATTTGTCTCACCTATTAGTTAACAGATTTGACTTCTACTCCCAGTTGTCCCTGAGCCTGTCTGCTTAGTAAAAGTACCTTTAATAATGTAAAAGTTTATCTGTATTAATTTGCTATCGATATTTTTCTATTTCGTCTCTACAAATTTGCCCAACTCGGAGCGTCACTCATACATTAGTTTTGTTCAGTGCATTCACTTGTTTGACGACAAAGATTTACTGATGGACGTTCCTTACTCACTTTGTTTTCATATAAGACTGTTATATAAACTGGATGGAGGCTATTGTTGTCAAGGATTTTTGCTCATATTTGTAAAGTGAGGAGTTTCTCCTGTCTACTCAACTCCTACTAAGCACTACTTTACCACAAGAAAAGACGACCGTAAGAGCGGAGCCTCCATTAACAGCTTCGTGATCTTATTTGTGATAGATGTCTTTCGTCCGTCAAGATATTTTGGGTTTTGCGTTGTACCATAGTGACCCTTAATTTCTATTATGCCCCAAATCAACGCCTCCGTGGTATAGGTTACAGATAGATTACGTGAGTCAATAAGAGTGAACAATGTTTTCAGCGACTGATGCTTTGTAGTGTTATCTATCAATGGTTGGACACTGCAAGATCATCAGATCATTCTCGGCCCATTTTGATTTGGTAAACAACTCTTTGCTTGCGATACTTAAAAAGTGTCATGTCGAAACATTTGTACCACGTGACGTAAAGTTGAAGAATTGTGCAGAAGTCATAATACGAGGGGTAGGGGCCTGAGAAAGTATATTCAAGCACCCGGCCTTTTCTGGAAAAAGCCTTTCAAGGCGAGGTTGAGCGAGTCTGATGACGAACAGCTTTTGACCATCAAATTGAGTCAAGCCATCAGTACTGGCGATATGAAATTTATATCACGACATGAAGTTGTGGAGTCGATTCTAAAGGTATAGGCTGATTTGGACAGAGAAATTTTTAAAAAGACCTTCAAAATATGTAGCCTTAACCTAGCTGCTGATGGAAGCGAATATCTTCTCATCATTTTTCAGAAAACAATCAACCATGCCACACTGGTCCGAAGGTGTTTTATCCCCAGTTATTAATTTTACGTAAACCAGATGTTAATAGGTTCCAGCTATTCGTTCCAAGTGAAGCAGATGTAGCTGTTGCAGCACTCGAATGCAGCTTCATCAATGCATTCGACGGAGTGAGCGATATTCAAGTTGAGCTGTCATTTACACGTAGTTAAAGAAATTGTAGCTGATTGAATTCCTTTGTTATCTTTGAGCATGTACGTTGCTCGATTTACTCCGCTTTATCCTATTTCATTTTCAGTACCAAGATGAGTAAAACATGTTCCGTTTGGTCTTCACATCAAATTTGATGCACCATCTAGACATCCGATTTTTAACTAAAACATTGAACTGCATATCCTGTCGAAATATTTAATTGCGTATCCCCTGAAAATATTTGACTGCGTATCTCGTGGAAATATTTAACAGCGTATCCCCTGGAAATTTTTAACTGCGTATCCCGTCGAAATATTTAACTGTGTATTTAATGGCGTACCCCCTCGATTTATTTAACTGCGTATCCCCTGGAAATATTTAACTGCTTATCCCCTCGAATAAGGCGGTATCTCCGCTTGAAAGTTGATTTTTAAATTAGCACCCTGTGCAATTTTTCCAAGAAATACGGTGGTGCACAATTGCTCAAGGCGATTGGCAAAACAACTTACAATTTGGCTCTCTTCATAAAGAGCATTTGTTATTTGGTCACTCATTGTTCATGTGTGCGAAAAGTTTTTTTGTTGCTGAATCTGCTTTAATAGATGTAAAGGCACTTATTCCACTTTTGTCGTAATTTTTTCAACAGGGCATGGCTTTGAGTCTCGGAGACAAAATAAATCTTTCGCAGAAAAAGGCCAAGTAAATCAACGTATGCCTTACAATCTCCTTTCAAGTGATCCGGAAACTGTCTTGTGATGGATTAGACTGGTTGAACTTCAATTTTGAAAGATGAACTTCATGGATGAATTGTTTTAAGGCGAAAATTCGCGCTCATTCGTTATCTGAACTAATAAATGAAATTAGAACCATACCTTGCTTTGTATTTATTTGGTCTTTAACGTTTTTTCCAAGGTTTGAGTGAACATTATGTATACGAATAGTTAAAACTCATATTTCTGTTCTGAAAAAGAGGCAGAAATATTTCTGGAACATGGGCGTTTCTTTATAAGAAGAACTAGTACCTTCAGTTTGATGCTACATAAAGGTAAGCCTGCTTGCTGGAAGAGAATGTTTTACCGCTGGAAGGTATGCAGAGCGTCTTAATTAGCATGGGACGTCGAGTTAATTTGTGAGGGTTAAATAGTTCTAACATTGCAGAAATCATGTACTAGATGAGCTATTGAATGGATTTGACTGTTGACCATTAAGATTCTAAAACAGAGTAGCTCAGTAAAAACTATTGGCACATATTCGAAAGGGTCTCTCACCTTGTATTGCCTGGGAAGTGTTACTGTTTGGCAACAAATTACTCATGTGGAATCGTCTTTGAAAGATTGGTGTACCACGAAAGATTGTGATCATCACAAAGCCCCTTCATGAGAAAATGACAGTCTCTACTATTGGCTAGTGAAGAGTTTTCGAAACCCTTTAAAGTGTTATGGGGCCTCAGGCTAGGATGCATCATAGCTCCTGCGCTGTTTATCCTTTTTTATACTTAGTATTTACCTGTTTGGCAAGGCTCACTAGTCGATGCCTGATTTTGAAATTATCATCCGTTACATGCGAAATGGAAATCTATGCAATCTTCAGTCTCAATATACCTGCGGCTTTTATGTGAATAGGTGACGCAGACGATTCGGTGCATGCAACAGCATCATATAAATCACTGCAGAATTCAATGACAGCATTAAATAATATCTTATTCGAAGAGCGGTATCTTAAAATCAGCCAAACATGAACCGAACGTATGCACATCCAATGCCCTAGTCCACCAGAAATAATAGTAGATTGCTTTGTATTTTAAAAGAGTAAACATATTTTCATGCGTATTTTGGTAGTGATCTTACAGACGACATTAACTAATATACCGAGATAGAGCAAGGAATAAACAGAGCTGCCTTCAACTACAACTCCCTTGGAGCTAGATGCTTGCATCGACGAGTCTTTTTCATCAACTCTGAGTATGCTGTATTAAAGTAAGTTGTTATGCCTATGCTATACGAGAGCGAAAATTTGGTAACTCTTTCAAAATATCTACAAATGCTTAAATTGTTTTACCAGCGCTTTCGTAGCTGCCTCCTAAACAAATCCAATGGTAGGAGCATCACACTAATAACGACGTTTTAAAGAGAGCATTGTACACCACTATCGAAATCATATTAAGGGCCAACCGCTTACGCTTGTTAGGATATGTTTGCAGAATAGGTGTGATAATCGAATTCCAAAACAGAAACAGTTCCAGTTTAGTGAACTTGTAGAGGGGAAAAGGGCCAGAGGCGACCTTCCAAAGAATAGAAAATGACTGCGCGAGACAGGACCTTAAAATATATGGCCACGATCTGGACTGGCACAAGGACACAACCGACCATAAATTCGTACTTGAGAAGATAAAAGAGGCAAAGTACTGGCAGGGAGCCAACTGCTCCGAGAAACGACGCCAACAACTCCACAGGGTCTCCAATTTTCATCACTGACATGAGTCAGAAAAAGACGCAAATTATAATACGTGTCTCATGATTATAACTTATATCATTCGCCATTTTGAATTAAATGTTGAACATCGCGGATTCAGAGGGCTTTTTTGATCTCTCTTCTGGTCAAACTATCCCATTTGATCAAATTTTAGCTTTATCTTCTTGGGGTGATTTCCCATTTTTGCCACTTTTTAGATTTCAACGACCTTATTGGTAACTGCGAGTTAGGTCACGTTCTCGACCAAGCCTTGTTTGCAAAGCAAGCAAAGAATGACCAATGAAGAAAAGCGTCTTCTGAACATATTTTTTATAGACATAGAGGGAAGTAGTCAGGAGTGGGAAACCCTTGCTCAAACACCATTTCGGTGAACGATTATGAACTAGACGAACGATTCGTGTGAAGAAACAAATCATATACATAGGAATGTTGAATATTTCGCTTACTTTCTTCGTTATCAATGAACCATTTTCCAATGGATAAAGTAAAAGTGGTCCATAATCAACAGTATCACGTAAAAGAGAATTGTTGAGAAATAAGAACCTATACCTGAAATCACAGTTGTCCACCCGAGAAATATAGATAAACGTACCATCAAGCGGAATATTTGATGATTGCACCGCTCTCTTTATATTTATTATATTAAATTTGTGTTACTGTGTATTACTCAAGTTTCTTTGGCAATTTCCTCAGTTAAAATTGTGATTCGTGTAGTCCGAAAGAGAACTTTTCGTTTCTATGTAGATTACTTGGCTACGGCGGGTATGAATTATATCTGATTGTAGTGTTAAGGATGGCGTTAGTATTCCCTCTTTCTATTTAACCTAAACTTAACCTAAAAGGAGACTATTTTTAAGAAGTCCTACATCACCATGTCTTGGAATTATAGGACTGTCTTTTCATATTTTATTCCTTGAAAGCTAGCTCTGGGTACCAGCGAGACTATTTGCCACAGTGAACAGTAGGGAAGCTAAGACATCAAATCAGGTCGTGCTTATAGTTTGTCATATAGGAGGGTAATAAAAAAAGGTAACTTACTCCCCCAAAATGAGTGTGTCATTGGGGCTTGGTCCCACAAATTTTTGAGACCCATCCCCCTTTATATTACTTGGAGCATTACCGACTCGATCGACATATTGAAAAGGAACAAAATAGAAAGCCAAGAACCAAACCATGTTTCAAGACGTAAGTGTGGTTAAATGACTGAAAGGGTCACTTCTAGGTAGACTAGTCATGAAAGCATTTAAACTCATAACTGTGGGTACGCGAAGTTCAGAAGACTTACAAAGACTGCATGCAGGAAAGACATCGAAAACAATGTGTTTCGGGAAGCTACCGGTCACTGATGATGCTGTGCCCTATGCAATTAACACGCCGCAGCGAATTGCATTTCCACATTTACCTAAATCTAAAGAGAAGAAAATTTTATCAAAAACTTCCTTGTCTCTAGCAGATGACTAAAGGTGGTGCAAGTATAAACAGTGCAATTTTAGAACCTTTTCATTAAAAATCACAATATATAACTTGCATATACTTTTGATATACTATACTTTTTAATGCCACAAATATCACTACATTACTTGAAACTTCAAAGATGAAAAAATGTGTAAGGAATTTTACAAATCGCACACTAAACTTCCTGTTTGGAGAATCAAACCTGGGCCATGGTTGTACGAGCACTGAATCCTAACCACTTGATCACATAACATGTGTTTGTAATATAGGATATCATGGTGAATATACGAGTTATGTAGAATACTTGATGGAAAGAGGTGGAGAGTTGTTCCTTTTGCTTTCTTCGATACTCTTTAGATGCGCATTCAGCTATGTGCAAAATGTATTCTTATCTTAACTGATTAGACCAAACCTTGCCTTCTTTTCAACGAGACAAACTTGAATGAAAATCATCTAATAGTAAATGCATCAAAACTCATCAAATTTGAAAAGAATACAGACTTAGTGTCCTAATGTTAAGCAGCAAATAGGCTGGATATGTGACAGTACTCCAGGCTGCCTAACAAAAGGGTTTGTGAGATGCTCAGTTAATTTATGGATTTTCGTTGAACTCTCTGTAGCATTTTAATACCCCACACTCTGCAATATTTGCCTTGTCCCAGTTTTGGCGCCTCCTTTGACCCACTTATCAAAACGTTCAAAAGTGAAACTCAAATTAAAAACATGCATTTATATTTAAAACACCTTGTTGTACGCTTATGAAAAAGTTGCAAAATGACAATTCACAGATACTAAGGAAGCGAACCCCACCCAAGTAAAGTGGAAATGAGCTAGCATACGGAGAACGCCTCCTTAAAATCGATTGCACGCCATTTACTTGGCCAGCCATGGCAGATGCTTTCATGGTAGGTCTACATGAATACATTATCAGCTTCGACTCTAAAGAATCTTACAGAACCATTTAAAATTTTTAAAATTATATCACAAACAGCGTGTGTTGCCTTATTTGCAGCCCACGTTGGAAATGTAAAGACACCTTTCCACGATATGGGGCCTCTTCATCAAAGTGTGCTGAACACTGAACTGAGCTTACGTTAAAACTTCCGTCGTTGCATTTACTTGAAAGCTCAAAAAGAAACACTCTCCGATGCCTACATCGATTGTGTCTCCAACAGTATCAAGGTACTCTATAAAAAGTCACTGGAAATACCTGTAAAGTAACCGTGTCTCCCCTTCCCTCCCTCCGCCCGTCTATTTCTCAGTTACTATGAAGACAACGTCGAAATACAAAACACTCGAGTAAATTCCGCTACAATTTCCCCTTTTTCTTCATCATGTCCCGACCCTTTTGCCTACTTAATACAGTACAGCTTCTATGAGCGTCCTTAATGGTTCTTTGTCGCTTCTTCACGTCGTACAATTTCCTATCTTCTTGCAACAAACATCATATAGTCCATGGGCAAAGATTCTGAAAGGACGGGGGGGTTCTTATTCATTACGGATCTTATACATTCTTACGGCGATCTGTGTCCATAATAAAGTCCACATGCTCTGAAACAATGCTGAAGATCTTCCATAATTTGTACACTTGAAGGTGACCACAGGATCGTTCTTGAATTCAGGAGTCGTATGTAAAACTGTTCAGGTTCTTGTAACCTATTTCTGTCCACGTGAGGGATGTACTCGGTTTATATAACAAGCAAGGTAAACAGAAAAGGCCATTGAAACTTCCATTATCACATAACCGATCCTGAGTAGAAGCGTTTCTAGACGCCAGTACGCATGGACAGTATTGCGTAAACCATTGTCAGTGTCGATGCATAAAGCGTAAGCACATCAAACGTCGTAATCAAAATCGCAGAACCTTGATGAAGATTTTACAGTTTAAGAAAACTTAGAGAACAACTTCCAGCACTCAAATACGGGTTGAAGTTTAGAATTAAATGTTTGCTAACATGTTAGCGCTTGTCAAAGTGAGTTATACTCTTCTTGAAAGTTGAAGGATTATAAAGAGATGTTTCCTTATTCCTTTGCTCTCTCTTTTCTCACGTTGATAACTTTTAAGATCGTGGTGGCCACGACGAGCACGGCCCCAAGGTTCACCTCTCTTAATAGTGAGCTGGAGATGTCCTTTTTAAAACTGTTAGTATGAGATACATATTAACAGTATGAGTTGTATAAGACTGATATTAAAGACTGATCATCATCATCATCATCATCATCATCATCATCATCATCTTCATCATCATCATCTTTATCTTCATCTTCATCATCATCATCATTTTCATCATCATCATCATCATCATCTAGTGATTTCAATGGTTGATTATGGCACTTTCTACTTAGGGGGATATTTATAATGACTTTTCTCTCTCCCCAAATTCGCGCGTATGCACGATTCAGTTAACATTTCCCCTCATCCACGCCTGCGTACTATAGCTCGTTGGTGGCATGCTTTCTATAAAACTTGTTGTGTTTGAGAAACAGGTTCTAAAAAAGACAAATGATTTAAGGTAACAGTTCATCTCTCAAAAATGACACTACATCTATCTACAATATGCCCAACCGCAACATGAGGCTTCATAGCAATTTTTGAAGACAATCCAAATGAAACAATGGTGCTCAACAAATGTCAGATCAATGTTTCTAGCTCAACCATGGTTGAAGTTCAACAAACATACCAAGCTTCATTCAATTCCAAAACGCAATTTTATATCACATGGTGTTATAAATCATTCAAAGCTAACCAATCGAACGATAGTTGGCCCATGGCTCCATATTTTCTCTCATACCTCAGTAACCACTCCCTGGTCTTTTTAAAGCTTTCTCGCATTTTCCTCGAATTTATTCAGAAGTATTTTCAAGAAATAAAATTTAAAACATTTGTTAATGATGATGTCATAATGACCCCCAACGAAGAGTCATCCACAAACAACACGAAATTTTGTACGAGTAAAAACAGTTTGAATCAACCTGGTTATCTAAACATGAATCAAGCAAATTGCATGCAAAATATCTTTTTCACTTTGTTATACTTTTATCATATTTGAAACTTCAAAATGAAGTTTTTTAACGTTTTGCTAGAAATTGGTATTCCAACAATGAATTTTCGAATTGTGTTTTGTTACTTGTCAACTTAAGGTTGTTATGCGACATCCTAATCTTAAATTTCAATAGTAATTGATATTTCCTTTAGCTAAAAGATAAATTAATATGCTTGCAAGCTTTCTTACGCAATTAATAAATATTCACAGATTTATTGATATTGAAACAATCGGTCACCTTGCGGTCCCCAGGTTTTTCAGGAATCTCAAAAGTTATAGCCTCCCTTTATACCGATGCTGTTGAAATGATAGACCCCAGCCTCCACCTTTAATGTACTATTCCCACTGGAGTGTTTAGCTTTGTGATATCGCTCTGACTACATGCTAACAATGACATCACTTTGAGCACCGGTGCTTCAGTGGTGTTCATTAAATACTGAAAAAGTCCTATTCAATGCCTATTCCTACCTGACAGTGAAACTTGATAAAAACTCCTACTGACGAAATATACATTAAGGCCAGAGCTGCAAGATCTAATGTGACTATAGATGGCATGCTGTTGTGTCAATCGCTTTAAAATTACCCTCTGCTCCCATTTTTGTTTTTATGGCACCGTCCCTAAACTTGAAAGAAGCTTAAAAAAGCCATAAATATTCTAAGAATTTGTGCCAATGCTAAACGCAGGTGGCTTTTACAGGGAATTCCAATCACAGAGATCTACTCGCACACCCGACATTATTTGCATTGCTTTAATTACAAAACTCCCACACTTCTTCTGCCGAGTACCTGTAAAAACATTTTACAGTAGGAATTCTCACTACGACTTTCTTAAAACTGATGGGAACAATAGTAAAGAAGATTCTTGACTGTGAATTCAGCAAATAAAATGATCACCCATCAATACCGCAACTTATTCTTTTTTAAGTGAAGTCTATAGAAATTGAACTCCATGAATGCATTATAAACACTGTAAGGCATTGTACGTCGCATAAGCTCCTTGTTCTCATAGAAATTTCATCCGTTGGAGAATTCGATATCCAACAGGAGTTCTGTGCAGCACTAGAGCAATGCAAATCTGATCAACATGAAGTCGTGCATTTCCCTCAAGGCGGCGTTGAGTGTGAATATTCTAAATCTACACAAAGAAAATGCTGGTCTCTCTGTGAATATGAGGTCCGTCTTAAATAAGCACTGCTTGAATGTTTTTCTGTGCAAGTGAATGATGTAGGCCTACAATGAGAGTGTATTCATGTCTGGGTGTACAAGAATTTGCCCTAATGTTTGCTACTAGTCCGTTAGCTGACGTGGAGGTGTGTTGTTTTTCATCGTCTCCATCACATTTCATGTAACTATGAAACCATGATGAATCATGAGAGCATCTGTGGAGGGCAAAATATAGGTCTCACAAATCATATCTGGGTCAAAAGATATTCCAATGATCTGATCCCACAATAGACTGCAATGGTGGACAATTCGATCGTGGTGGCCAAATACGAAGTACGTAGATTGGTTCTGGATATTCAAGAAACTCTTTGCCTGACAGACAGAAAGACATAAGTGCAGTTAACCACCAGAGACAACTACATTACTTCTTGGTTTTCATGGGATGTATACATAGAGAAAGGACTGGGCCCCATCCTTTCTCTATGGATTTATATCTCACTCTATCAATTCAATCGCATTTCACAACACAGAAATTGTAACCTTTCTAAGGTAAGAAGCGAAAAAAGGACATGTTATTTGAGGAACTTCTCCTTAAATCCTTCAAGGATATCAGCTTCAGGATATGCTGCAAACCTAGAATTCTTGAGTGGTAAAGAAGATAAAGTTATCTTTCCTGTAAGCCTGATCCTAATTGAGATTTGTTTCTCACTAATTCGGCTTGCATCTTTGACTCACTACGTAATTTGGTCATAGCTTCAGTAATTTCATTTAGTACTAAAGTAGCATAAAACGTATGTTTTCAACTGTTATAGTTTACTAGAAGAAGGGGGCGAAGCATGTTTACCGGGTCTCATAAGTTAAAACAAAGTCTCAGTACGATATTCTGTTCATTTTTAATTATAACTTCAAATTAAAGTATCTTTCAAACGTGAAATGTTGAAATCTCTTATCCGTAAATTATATCCTGAAACACCAGTTTATAATTGCGACCACATTTCCAATTTTATACGCTGGACTTGATTTAATGCGTTTTTCATTATCAAAATACTATAATCTGATGGTCTTAAAGCTATAGTAAAACATTATAGTTCTAAAACGTATGGATGAGGAATGGCAGACAAGCGTTAAGTAACTGGGTTGCAATAGCAAATCCACTCCCAACATAAAAAGGGAAAACGAAAGTGGCTCCTCTGAATAAACATGAACTCGAATTTTTTGGTTTGATATTCTTAGCAGCACAACCACTTTGCAAGTCGGCGCAACGTTTCGCAAATCTAGTAAAGGCTATTTGTCTCTCTCCCTCTTGATGGAAGGCTTTAGGTGCCGCTTGAATCATTGGATCAGACAGTGAATGAGACTATAACGGCAAGGAAGGTAATTTGAGGTGGTAGTCAACATTTAAAAGCAAAGATGAGTTTGCCAACATGCTTCCCCAGGAGCCAAACACAGATGAACATGTACAGAATCACCGGTCATAAATCAGTTATAATGTTGCTACCAATCAAATAGTAAAGGACACCTATACAGCTCAAGTGACCCTTTCTGAAACAGGATTGTGCACTTGCTGCAATTCCTTTCAATTCATGTCCTTAATGTGCGTTCAAAAGCCGTTAAATACATGCATGTAATCATATGACACAGCAGAAATAATCTAAAAGTGCTTAAACAAAAACGAACCAGGACATTTGAAAACTGATTTTCAACTGCGGCCAATGCTTGTGCTAAATGTAATGACATTTTCGCCGAGCATTCTTTCTTTTATGTTTTTGAGAAGAGAGGATTTGAATCGATAAGTTTAAATAGATACTACCGAAATAGACAAGTATGTTACCTCGTGGATCGATTCGACCTCGTATGTATGGACACCCTAAAATTCATAAGGAGGGGACTCCACTACGACCGATTCTTTCAATGATCGGCTCAGCACAACATGAGTTGGCAAAGTGGTTGTCTGAGGTTTTGCACCCCGTTCAGGATAAATATTCAACTTTTACTATCAAGGACTCCTTTACTTTCGTAGAAGAAATTACTAGACTTCAGTGTGACTCGTCTGATTTTATGTGTTTGTTCGACGTTGTTAGTTTGTTTACCAATGTACCTCTAGACTATGTAATTGACATCTGCGTAAAAGAGCTATTCCACGAAGAATTGTCACCCTTCAGATAACGGAGCAACAATTCATAGAACTCATAAGGTTTGCTGCGAGCCCTGTAGAATGGTAGGCTACTACTTCTATGTATTTGAAAGTCCTTGTTTATCTTAATACATATAAATTTTTATCACAATCACAAGTTTATTCACTGCCTACAACGATGTTGGATACGCGATGCAAACAGAGACAATCCAGCTATCAACAAAATCGGCAAGCTGTGTGCTTGATTTCGATGACCGACGACCGAGAATTTTCGTTAGCGAACACAAGGAAACTCACGAGGGTATTTGACATTAGAACTTCTTAATTCAGAAATCTTTATTTGTAAATGAACGTAGTTACGATGGTATTTCAGAATTGTAGAATTTCCTATTATATATTTTGAAATTTTTTTCGAATATGCGATGTATCGCACTTCGGATATATGTTATCAATTATTGGTATTCTTATAGAAGGTTGAGTTTTTATTAAAGAATTAGAGAATTGTAGGAATTATTTGACGTGATATGTAAGATCGTCAGAATGATCGCGGATTAAAGATTGCCTCTAGTTAATACGGATTTATTTATTCATTTTAAAATATACGGAATATATAGACAGTACAGTCCTCTTAAGATGGAGAGTGCATCTGAATTCCAAATACTGCCTTTCGACCTGTCCTGTAACTGAATCATAGGGAATTTCTGAAGCATATTTTTGTGTTTGATATTTACAAAATTATTGCGTATAACTATTCATAACTTCTATCTATCATTTACATAACATACGGCAAACATGTTGGTCACCGGTTCGAGTCCTGTTGGTAGCATAGTTTCTATTCATCTCGATCTCTCCAAAATTCTATAATGTTTCCGTACACTCGCAAAAGCTACATCACCTTTTTACATCGAAACACGTACTCACTTCCTGTGGAGACGTAAGCTATTGATACTCTATTCAAGATGTTCTATTTTTAGAAATTGATCGTGCCTTGCTTTGTTCAAGCACTGATCGCATAAATTTTGCTACTGCCGTTCCTAATGTTTTCACTCTTTGTTCTCTCAAGGGCTTTTGTTTCCACGACAGAATAGTTCTTTGCCCAAACCAAGGTGATGAGAGTGCAACAAGTTGTTATTACATATGATCCACAATTTAAAACCATCTGCAAATTTTGGGTGCTAAATGCAGGATATGTTATCACTTTCTTGGCCATGGCTCAACTGGTGAAACGCTCGTCACTTTAGATGATACAATATTACAAAAAAAGTGTTCTTCTTTCTCGAGTTGTGTGTATTCAAGTTCTATTGTTTTAGATTCTATGAAGAATACACATTGCCAAATAACTCCTTGATTCTATACCCTTAACGGAAGTTGAGGGGGGGGGGGGGGGGGAGAAGGAGGAGGCATAGCATTTTTAGGATTCTCATTTATGTTTCAGAATCCAGAATACCCTAGTTGTGCCTAAAACATTCGTCAAAAACGAACGAACAGAGAATGGCCCATTGATATTAATCAAATTTTTTCAAATCTTTATGAAAAGTTCAAACACACCATCCTTCAATATATGTCTATTTACAATTTTTGAAACTAATGACGAGTAACGCATCTATTTTGACGACTGCGACTTAATGAGTGGAAAGAAAAAGGCCACGCTGTTCTGGATACTCTTTTCTGGATGCTCTAAAAGTTGAAATATGTGGTACGATTCATGGAGTGAGTTTCGTGCCGATTCCATGAAAATGAGTGTTTAGTTAAGGTAACCAATGGATAGTCCTGCTGATACAACGGTTTCAAAAAGCTGGACGTGTTTCACTTCATCCATTATTTGAATCCTCATGTTTGGTAAATGCCTGTTGTTTTCCAAGCTAGTTGTTGTTCAATGTTGTCTTCATCAATTAAGTGTAAACACTTGCAACTTGAAACGCAATTATGTAAAACTTCGTCGTCCACAAACAACTGATCAGCGAAGTGTAGGATCGTGTAGTTCAGGGCGTGGAATGTCAGGAAAACTACGTACAAAACGGATGAATCTATCATTGGATAAAAGAATCTTAAATGAATCAATACACCGATTCACAGTTAGAACATTCAGATCTTTTGGCTCCCTATGTTTCGCAAATTGTCGACAAAAACAGCCCTTCAGCGCTTGAATACCATACCCGGTATCCTTCTGGTTAAACTTCTTAACTTAGTTCAAAGATGTCCATTTAGTTTTGAGAATCATTTCTTGAAGTCTTAAACAGTATTGTACCATATCCGAAATACCTTTTCATTGTGATATGAGGCCGTGTTCCAATGGGAAGCACAAGCTGAAGAAATAGCTCGAGTCTTACTGTGAGGAACATCAATGCCGAAGAACAGAAAAGGGATGCAGTTGTGAGTCCGAACTCAGGTAATAACTTGTCAATTTTCCGATGTTGTTTTTGTTTCTTGAAAAGCGCCTCCTAAAATGGCGAGTATGCCTTTGCTGACGACATATTCCACACATTTCTTCTCTGTACTTTCGTCCTTCTTTCAATTTGTTTATCTATGCTGATGAATGTATACCGGGCCTCTTTACCTTTATAAAGTACATGCCCCCCCTCCCACACACACACACGCACATAATTTAAATGGAATCGGTGTTTTGAAGTAGCCAAACATTCAATAAGCCCTGTTCTGTGCCATGAGACGACCAGAATGAAAATGTGTACAAAAATGATGCTAGAAAAGAGGAATTCTTTGACTTGGTGGTAGATACTCCTGCTATCGACAGATTTTTTCTACACATGTATCTCATAGGGGATGGAGACCAAGAAGCTAGTTGTGTGCACATGTCTTAACAAAACCCGATTCATTTTCATGTAGGCCTAAAACAATTCCCGATATCTATAATTTGTGTCACAGTAAATGTCGAGCGCTGTCAAGTCCCGATGAACTAGAACAACAGTTTACACCGCCACTCATTAATTGTCCTTGTGCTTTTTGTAATACGTTCTTCCCCTAGGCTTCACTAATAAAACTGATTCACCTTGTTCCCTTAATAGGCTATTCCCCTTTCCAACGAAAGAGAAAAGTTCAGAAGACCTCAGTAGTTGGAAGCTTCTCCCACAGCAGGGACGGGGGAACAGGGGGCAGCGGGGGCCATGCCCCCAAAGATTTGCAAAATCTCTTTTTTTTTCCGTGACCACTTTTTAGCTTTATCCAAATTGAAATTGATTACGACAGACATTGTGTCACATTCACAGCAAAATATGCATATTGTGACACAAAACAGATTTTGGTTCTGCATACAGTGGAAAGTGAAAAAGTAAATTTGAACCCAGCCTACGTGCCCCTCCCCAATCTGCTTTACCTTCCCCCGCCCCTGCACAGTGCCATCGATTGACTGCTTCTGCACAGCGAGGTACGACTTGAACGCTTCAACACTCCACAGACGGAATTTCTCGAGGGACATTTCTCCTAAATCAGCCATGATTAATCGATGTCAACATAGCACAGATCAAACAAGCTCTCAAAACAATAACAGCCTCTGATAATGGAAGACGAATAAATGTAGAGCCAACAAAAAGGCGACCTTGAGAACGCCAACGTAGATTTGTTTTGGTCGAAATATTCGTGGTTAGCAGGGAAACACAGGGAGCCGTAACACTGGAACGTTCTAACACTGAATCGGTGTGATGGCTAATTGTGGGCACCAGCATCGTAGGTGAGGGGAAACTAGGAGGAGTATATGCCCGACTGAAAGATTTTCTGATGACATGTAGCCACTCCTGGGAAATAATCTGAATAATCAATTTTTTTAAAAATTATTTTAACTGTTCCACTGTTTGGAATTATAGCGCTGTTCAAAAAATTGCCCCCAAGATTCATTTACATCTGTCGAATTAAATCTTGACTAGAGCAAATTATTGCGAGCTGTAGAAATCAGCAATTTCGGAATCACCCATTTCCTCGATGTCGTAACTCTCGTTTGATTGTATTCAATTTTATAAAACAATGTTTAGACAGGTTAAGGAGTTGTCATGGTATTTAAGTCGATTTGTGTCAGTTTTCCACGAAAGTAAATTCTTTAAGAAAACTATTTATGGACTTGTCTAAGTCGTTATGTGACTATAGTTTTGTTTCTTCCAAGCTGAAAGAGGTGTGAGCACTGTTTGTCATATGTTGGTGAATTGCACATTAGTCTAATGTTGGCACATGACGAGGAGCAAAGCAAACTCCTTCAATCCTAGGATTGGTAGCGAATTTTAAACTGACAACATCTTTGAATGTTCATGAGACATGTGTATGTCGTAAAATACATCATAGCTACATAGATTCCTGTTGCAACTGGGATCTCGCAGTTTACCACTGGAGGTTTTATTTACAGAGTAGACCAGGCTCACTCAAGTATAAACGTAACGCCCCTCCACATTTTACGTGGTTGCCGCAGTCCCTGTTACTATAGGCCCAATCTTGGCAACCGAACAAACGTCATTCTTGACACAATTCTCAAACCAGTTATAGCAGGCCTGTCATGCAATCTCCTGTATACAGTAGTGTACGCACCAATACCTTTCCTTTAGCAATTGTATTAAGACACGTCAAACTGACCATGGAAAACACACTATCTCACATCAAACAGAGAATGCCCACAACAGTTTCTACCAATAATACACTAGCCTATTTCAAATATAATTTTAACTGACCGACTAATTCGACTTTTTTTAATATTTAATGCCTTAAAATTTATCAAAGAAGACATCCTTCAAGAAAAACACATTATTTATGCATATCTTGTTAATTATGCATTAAATAACCAAATATGGTATGAGCAAGTTTCCCACGCCACCACATGGCCGTCATTTTTCCCACGGTTTTGATTGGTCGTGTGAAGACTTGCGCAGATTTTTCTTTGCTGATATTGAACAAAAAACACAAAGTCTTATTGACAAACTCGACTTGTGTTCTGCTAAATGGAACAAAATCCAAACAATTTGTATCTTAGCCGAGATATGAGAGAACGCGAAAGCTACGTTATTGTTTAAATGCAGAGCAGGTCCTTTGATGGCCGACTATGTCTCCCTTGGATGATATTGCTCAAAGAATGTACGACAAAAGGAATATATATATTCGTATCTTGAACCTATTTGAGGAAGACAAGAATGTGTTTGCTTTCTTGCACGGCATGCTAAATTAGCAGGAGTAGTTAAACGCTTGAGTGACACTTCAAGACTCGATGGTGAGTTTTAAACCAAACGTTGACAACTATGAAGTTTAAAGAAAGAAAACTCTTAACGATTTTGTAACGAAAAGATCGATAGACCTGCACAAGTATACGTTTAAGGGAACTGGGCAATCACGATGGATAATTAAATGTAACATAGCTTGTCGTTCATTGTGAAAAGAAAAAGAAAATACAGAAGAGGCTGTAACATCATGCAAACCACAATTTTGCACATATGATGCGGGAAAATGAACTGTGTGGCTTCTTTCAAACTAAAAACCATTCATTCTCTTTGACTTAGACTAAGAAATTCACGAGCAGCGATGAAGGCACTTGGTGGGATAAGTAACTTATGAACAGGGACACAGATAAGAGGGAAATGCTGATTATCACTTACTGAAAGTACATAAATCAAAGTATGCACGAATTATTATTGCTTAAATTACTCATCATTACGAGTATTACATAACGCATCATCATCATCATCATCGTCATCATCATTATCATCATCGTGGTCGTCGTCGTCATCATCATCATCATCATCATCATCATCAACATCATCATCAACATCATCGTCATCACCATCATCATCACCATCATCATCATCATCATCATCATCAACATCATCAACATCATCATCATCATCATCATCATCACCATCATCATCATCATCATCTTCATCATCATCATCATCATCATCATCATCATCATCATCATCATCATCATCATCACTATCCTCTTGCACCTAATTTTATTACATTAGCGTTTCAAGGATGCTTATTATGGGGAGTTCTATAACTTGCAAGAGGGTAAAATAAAGTAGTCCCATTCTCTGCTACAGAGCTTCGGGGATGTGATCCATCGCATGTTGAGATAGGGTAGCAAGTTCCTTTCCTTGCCGCCTTTATCCTTTCCTACCTAATGCCACATACCCATTCTGCTGCTGGGTTTCAATAGGAGTTTTCAAATTGATGGCTGAGTTGATCTCGGAATATCAAGTCACAGTTTTTCTAGACCAGCTCTCTACAGACTTACTTCACTGGCCTTGCATTAGAGTAAGAACCAGGAAAATGTGCACGTCGACAAAATACATGTGTCGTCGGTGAATGATTCGAGCTACTATAATCAAAGATGTCCTATTCTGAAGCTACGGATCATCGGAGCTATGCCCATATACTGCACGCACAACTATCTATTTTAGAAGGTGAAAATAGTTAATAGAATAATCACGTAAGAGGTGATGGTCCTGGCTTCTGAGACTGTAACACGATTTTCGCGACTTTTCTGTGGGGATGGAACCTAGGAGAGAAGCTTAAACCGCCGTCATCAATTTTCGATGAAGTGGCTATCAAATTGACAGCTCTCTTTCGCGATAGTACAACCCCCCAAAAAATAGAAGATGCCGTCTCTCTGAAAAAGGCTCCATGCTTCAGGCAAGAGGAAGTTACTGTCGTAGATTTCCTTTCCTTCTTTCGAGACCACTCCCACAGAAGGCTAACGCCTGTTCGGAAAATCGTTTCCTTGAGAAGATCTGTCGTGGTTTGAAAATCACGAAGTCATGAGCAGCCAATCTAGTCCGGAGGGGAGGTACGAACCCTATAGTTTTTCGATGAATAACTCGTCGTTGCCGGTGGCTACAGACTGGGTGATAAGTCGCTATTTGCCCGACCTTATAATTGCGATGATTTAATCCATGTTTAAGTGACAAATTAGGATCATACAGCATAGAATATCTTAATAATAGATATCCCTGCTTTTGGCCTTGATCTAGAGCCAAAGGATGCAACTTTGAGCGAGTTTGTGTCCAATTCTGATAACGAGACGCACAAGCGATCTTACATCCGTACGTCAGAGCTTGTCACTTTACGATCAAAGTGATCCAAACAGTCGTAGTTGAAACAGGAATTCATCACTTTTCATCCTTCCTGTCGATCCTTCTCCTAATTCTTCTTATCACATAATCAGCGAATTCTAGGCGCAACTGTATCTATTGATAAACATTCAGTGTCAACTTGATCGATTCATTTCAGAAATACAAGTCAATAAACTTTGGCAACTTCGTACTCATTTGTCATAACCCACACTACTTCTGCATAAGCTATCATATTCCAGATCGCAGTCGGCCGAGGAGTAAAGACTGTATAAGTGCTTGCTTGAAACTGAATTGGTCCTAGCTAGTCATCTTAACAAGTGCAATGACCCACCATGGGGGACTCCACGTTTCATCCTTTTGTCCCCCCCCCCCCCAACATTCTTACAGTGATCTGCGCCCATGTGACCGACTACCAAAATAATGAATTTTCCAACATCTTTTTTCATTACTCAATGTAACGTTAAGCTCTCTCGGCTCACTACTTGATTCTAATCTCGGTAAATTCTAGATTCGAATTTTAATTGAAATAACTCGACTTTTGACTGGTATTGATATTACAGTTTTTATGGGGTCTGGGCTCAAATGCGTTATCAACTTGAGAGAAGACCGTTAATGGTGCTACGCATGTCAACTACAGAACATTCCTATTGGTTGACAGCAATGTGTAAATTAGTTACATTATCAGGTTTGATTTGTGTAAGGACGCGTGAAGAAGAGTCGTCCCCCGATGTTGGCAGCTGTGCATGTGATTGTTGTTGTAAAAGTCGAAGATAATGGATTAAGAATCAGAGTTTCAAGTTGAGTTTAAGTATCAAAATATTTCGTGCATCGCGCCTTTCTACAATACTAAGACAAAGCGCTCAACCGTTTACATCATCAACAAACAGAGACTGGAAAGTTTAATTTCTACTCGAGAGAGTTTTCACCTTGGGAGCTCTGATCCAAGAACTGCAACACGGATACGTTCCATTAAAATTAAATAGAATATGAGTGAATAAAATGACATGCAGTAAGTAAAAATAGGGGGTCATGCCCACCTACCTTACATGGTTAAGCCATGGTCCTCCAGCTCCCTGCTGCTTGATGCCATAGTACGTGTCCAGCGCTTTTTGTGTTCTAAAATCTGATGGTGTGATCAATATGCCCTAATCCTGAAGCATTTGGCCTAAAAGTGGCACACTGTTCACAGAATGTTGGCAACAAAGCTAATAACCCAACGCCCAGATTTTAAGACTTGATCCGGAAATTTAATGCAGATGCCAAATTCTTTTGACTGAAGCAAATGAACGAAATGCCATTTCTTCTAAAATTCTAGGCATACCATTTATCCATCTTCACTTGCTCTGATTGTAGATGGTCTGGGCTTGAGGTTAGTCATTTGACTTTTTTGTAGAATGTATGCCCTAACCTTTGCAACGCTTTTTTGGGGTGCACTCAGATAACGTAGGTGCTACTTGGGCTCCTTTTTCTACTGGTTTTACTTTCTTCATGACCGTTAAGATATTTTCCAGCTTCTGCTGGTAATGAAATTATTTCCGCTTGCTTCTTTTCGAAAATTTTACGAGGGTAATTTTTCAGATTTTCTCTGGTAATTAGGGGGTAGGGCCTCTAAATATTTGGGGGCAGTTTCTGCAGGGATTCGTTCGAGC
Organism: Carybdea cf. marsupialis auct. non (Linnaeus, 1758); assembly: GCA_010016065.2. Taxonomy (NCBI): domain Eukaryota; kingdom Metazoa; phylum Cnidaria; class Cubozoa; order Carybdeida; family Carybdeidae; genus Carybdea; species Carybdea cf. marsupialis auct. non (Linnaeus, 1758). The sequence continues at coordinate 34,654 of JAAAKL020000367.1, forward strand.
CCCCCGGGCCTGCTCAGCTCTCGCTAAGAAGCGATGGTATTATGAAAATACATATAAACCTGTTTCACATTTCGTCTATTTTGCTAGCTTGCCCCCCTCCCCCCACCTCTAAATGTAGGAAATCACCCCTGAGTTTCTGGCGTGACCATCAAACAATCGTGACGAGGGCCGTAGTCTCTGGGGAGGCAGAGGAGCAATTGCCCCCATTTTTCAAAGAACACTTTCAAAAACACCCTGTTAACAATTGCCAGCTGCGGATACTGAACTTTGCATCGTGGAATTTACTGCCAACAGCTTGCTAATACTTCCTGTGGGTTAGCGACGTAGCTCACTGTTTGCTAAAGTGGTACGAAGTGATGAAGTAATCGAAGAACCTAGTTTTGGCGGACATCCCCCCCTCCCCTTGAAAGACCGACTACGGCCCAGGTGACTGTAATACTGATAAAATCTGCATGTCTTGCCAGTGAATAAAAGTTGTAGAGCACCCCATACATTTCTGTTTTCGTAGCATCAGAAGTTATGAACATCTCTGGTTTTCAAATCTCTGGTAGCATATACCATAATGTCTGAAGTAGTTCCTTTTACGTCTCAACATTGAGACATTTAATTCTATAACCTTATAAATTTTCCTACTCGCTCAACTGTGGTGGACGACAGATTTTTAGATAATCTTACACCCCCCCCCCCCTATTAAATTTTGCATGTCACTCTTAAACGGCTGTTTAGAGTTGGTCTCATCACAGATTTATAGAATCTATGGTCTCATTGACTTTGTTGCTGTGTCACTTTGTTGCTATGGTGAATGTTATTATCAACATTACTGCTCATGGACTCTTCTATCCTTGTCCGAACATGACGCATGGCCGGCGTAGGCAGATTCACCAAGTTTCTTTGAAGAAAGTTTACAATGGGTACAACTGCAACTGTGTGCTGCAGTTCGCCTTAACCTACTTGTCTCCATTTTCTGGATTGTCAGCAACACAAAATAACCTTTGCATGCATCAGCCTACTACGATCTTGATCGCGTTTCAAACTCATGAAACAGGCAATATCTTAAAAGAGTCCTTCATTCCCTTCTACCAACACATCAATTACTTTGTGTTCATATCATTGTGCAACTGTATATGACGTATATGGTGGGTTTATTTGGCGGATTTTCTTTTTTTGGTGATTAACACAGACAGGTGAACGACAAAATTGCACAGCGTTAACATGTTTAGAATTCTTTGCTAACAGATATTTCCAGCATTCTTCATATTCAGATCACAAACAGTGATGCAGAACTAAAATTATAACAAGGAAGTGGGAGGGGCTCTAGAATGAATCTGATTTTTAGGGGGTCTGAATATGCCACTCTGGAAGTGTTTGAAACCACTCAGTTCATACTCGCAGAGAACTAGTTTAATTTGCAATCATCAACCATCAGATTATAAAATTATCCTTATCAAGCTTTCACCTCAAAGCAAACCGTTCCCTGTTTTGGATTGGGAAGAGAAATTCTTGTTTTTACTGTTGCTTTTGTGCTCCAATATGGTTGTGCTATTTTTTGACACGGGAAGTAAACCACCCCTAATAGATCCCGTACAGTTTGAATAGTTAGTTCACAGTTTACAACAAATATTTCTGAGGCTCTATCCTTTTGAATAATATTTTGTACACCCGTGATAATCTATGAAAAACGTTTTATTTCATTCTTAAATATATTTGAATCTAATCATTAAATGATCTTCTATTGATATATAAGTAAAAAAGTGAGAGAGAAACTTCAACCCCCACTCACCCTCACCCCCGTTTATTCTAGGCGCAGGAAAGCCTAGATGGTCTTAGTAGAGACACATGTGAAGACCTAACCAGACCTTACGATAATGAAACAGCCTGCTCCATTCTAGTTCTTAGTTCCCCTATCTGATTAAACGTAGGATGCTCATTTAAGGGCGTTATCATCAACAAGGGGTGACTGTTGGGGTTCCAACTCCACTTATTAACATGTTTTTTTAGAGTATTAGTAAAATCAATATGATGCTTGATAAATGAACAATAATTTTCCTTCATAATATCTCAACAAGTAAAAATGCTGCTTATTAAGTACATTTTCATAACAGCTATGAGATACAGTTTATGAAAAGTTGTTAATATTTCTTATACGACAGTAGAGCTGTGGGAACCGGGAGGTCAGTACACCCACCTTTTCCACAGTTTGTCGCTTACGTCTCCAACAGATAGATTTTGCTCGTGTAAACAGTGACTTCCCCCACCCCATTATGAGAATCGTTCGTTCGGCCCTGAAGAGGTAAAACATTTATAACAATAGAAGTGCACGATTTCTTCTAGAAGAAGTTTGAAGTCTAAAATGTGCTTTTATCGATTTTATATGAATGTAATTTTTCCCCTCCTTATGTTTAAATATTACTATTACATTTTACTTTGATAAGTTTTTAAACAAATTGATATTTTAATAAATATTTTACACAAACTGTCCTTATTTATATATCTATTCTTTGAGGATAGGGGGGGGGGGTGGACAGAAAGTAAGTAAATACAATGACTTATGGTCTTACTTTCCGAAGCATCAAGGAACGCGCAAAGGGGGAATCATCCTCCATCAAAGGGATCAAAGGTAATGACAGTCGGTCGAGTTTGATTCGGTTTTCTTGTACACAAGCTCCTTTCTACTCTAGTGGACTGTATCACTATGAACTCTACACCCACGCAAAGAGATCCTGTTTTAACTGTCAAGTGATTGTTGCCGTAACCACAATTTCACCGCATGGCCATCTCTTGACGGGATGTTAGGGTGAAACTGATTAGGGCCTGTCACCCCTGCCCAGTTATGGATCCTTTGTGGGAACACTGTTGGTTCACACCACAGAAGTAAGAAACTGTGTTTTCCTATCTACCATTGACAGCTATGAGAATGAAATTCCACAGACAGATTGTGTAATATCATCGTCAAATGAATGGCTAACGGAGCTGATTGCGCCTTCCTTGTCCTGTCATGCAGAATCTCATTTTGCGGACCAAAGCAGTTTTGAAGTGCCATACCTAGGAAGGGACAGTCGTGTGATAGACTGTTCGGCTCAGTACCGAACTCAGGATTGTGAGAAACTTTGATAGAGGGAGGGGAGAGATTCTCCAAAGTTGCAGCACTTTAGACGTTGTTTACAATGTCAAGAGCTACACACACTAATCCATTTGCCTGAGCTATTCTGGTGCCAAGAGCTTGAATCCCAGCTACGTATCTTACTCATGGGTAAAATCTGTGAAAAAGGTTGTTCTGGAAAAAACAGGGGAGAATATGCCCCCTATACCTCCGCTAGATCCGGTCTTGTGATTGTTATGGAGTTAAGCCTTACACTTACATTTGATCAGAAAGTGGTCTCCTTAAATTATGATAGGGCTCAGCACGTAAAAATGTAGGAAGCAAAGCGAGTAGTGTTCACAATATCTTGAAAGTTCAACAAAAACTGGGAAGAGTCTAAAAATATCTAAAGCGTGTTTTCCTATGGAGTAAATATTTCTGATTTGATTGAAAGTTGGCAAAATATTTTAAAAAAACCCAGATTGGTTAATGTGGGCTCATCATGAATAGGCTGTGAATATTGAGAAGTCCAGGAAATAAAGCAAATGATAAATTTCTACCAAGTGAAACTATCAGGTAATCAAAATAATCAAATCTTGAAAACTTAACGATAGTCATTACATTGACAAGTCATAGTAACTTAGCTAATTTTTTGGTCTTGGACTGTTATATGTAACGTCTGAACTTTAGAACCTTTCCTTAAACTTTAAAACTAGCTCAAATTAAGGATTTGCTATCATCGAGGACAGAATAACTACTAGATTTTGTGGGGCATTTCCCCTACCCCAGTTTCAAAGCTATCATTTCAACTTGAGCATAAATATTCAAGTACCAATAAAATGTCAGATGGATTTCAACCATGTGCGTGGCGGATACCATCACATAACGCAAATTTGGTAATCTGTACTTGCCCTTGATATTGAACAAGCACGAGTCCCCACCTGCCCCATGTACAGGGCATGCACGAGTACGTAACGGTATTGATTGTGAATCTCCCGCTGCGATCTAGAACAATAGATTGTCTGCGATTGGTCGAAAATTAATGACTTCTTTCCACTCAAACATTCTTCTCACTCCACGGTGCGGATCAGCAAAGGACAGAGCCGAATGTGATGGATTCTTATTGTGATTATGCTTGCGATCGAAGTGTAGTGAAAGCCTAAACCTTATTTTTTTAAAACTTAATACATTATAAGGCATCTAGGATACTGTATCTATGATGTTGGATATCACAGTAACCTCAATAGCTAGAAATCCGTCTCCAAAGCCAGTGAGGAGATCGGGCTTCATTGGTGAAGACCCGTGTTGGCTGTTCAACCAAGTGAACCTCGGTGCTCATTTGTTGATTATTGATTGTAGGCCTGCAAGTGAGTACAGTCAGGCTCACATCGAAGGTGCTATTAATATCTTTGTTCCAACATTAAAACTTCGTCGGCTTCGAAAGGCTAACTTACCTCTATCAACTCTCCTCAGTTCGGATTCTTGCAAGGAGAAGTTTGAAAATAGATCTCAAGTTGAGAGGATCGTCATCTACGATGAAGATTCCATCACACAAGATGAGCGATATCAATCCAACGAGATATTATTCTATTTATTGACAAAGCTGTCTGAAGATAACCGAGTTTGCTTTCTAGAAGGTAAGTAGACCTGTTCTTGAGTATTGTGGATTTCTTAGTTCAGGTTATCTGTGGTGAACTGTGAAATGTTTGAAGGAGGTGAGGATTTTCTGCCTCTTCAAGACGAACATTGAAGTTTTCAAGGTGAGCCAAGTGAAATACCACAATCCCTTGTCACGGTAAATGTATAATTGAAGGGGTTATAGGGATGATAACATTGAAGTGAAATCAAGCGGTTCTCTCTGTCGCTTAACATTATGAGTAAAACTTGCCAGAAACAATATTTTTATTCTCAATGTCGATCAACACGAGTTTACTAAGTTCCTTCGTGCATTGGCCCTTTACACAGTGTTGTATGAAGATTTAAAGCCAAATTTAACGATTTAATGGCACACTATCCAGTATAAGCGTGAACATCAGGGTTAGATGTTGATACATTTACGTCGCTATTACTGGAGATCACACAGTTCAAAATATGAAACTTTTTGTCGCAGACAAGAAATTGGTGCTAAATGCAGACACAACTTAAATTAATAACGAACTTCGGAAAAACATAATGTAGGTTGAAGAACCTCGAGCCAGCCTATCACATGTCGATGTCATCAATCGAAACATCTTAGAGTAGCGTGAACCACAACTTTGTTTTTGTATTCAGTTTGTAACCCGGCACGGCAGTGATTTCTGACCTCTGAGGTATTATATCAATGTGCATTTACGTTCGAAGTCTTTCATAATAGTCAAATTGCGATACTCTGATTTTCTTTTTGTTTAAGGGATGTTAAATATTAATGTGATAATGAACTTCCCGCTTGAGTATCTATAGATACTTGGCTGGTATTTGATAGTGGGTGATTATAGTGTATACCAAGACAATTACACGACTGATAATAAAGGAGGTGCGGTGTTTTTGTTTAACTTGTGGACCGAGATTCGAAAAACTTGACAAAATTCTAAGTAGTGAGGCCAGACAGCAGAGGACGAGACTTATTTAAGATCTCAAACATGTGTACAGATACATTTAAGAAGCATGCTCTGGTTTTTTTGACAGCCATGCTCGCATGAACTGATCGACACAGATAGCTTGATATTTTTTGTTTTGTTATCAGCGTCGCAAAGTCAGTTGACTTATTTATTTATCGTGTAATTAACTTTTGACGTGATAATGACAGTCGCCGATTCTGTTTTCCAAGTTGTATTTTTAGTTGGAGAGGGCCTTTTTTGCGCTCTATTATAAGTAGATACAAATCGTCTTCGAGGATTAGGAAACTTTGGGTTGTACGAAAAATTGAAGAACTTAGTTTTGGAAATTGATGCTACATTTGCGCCAGTTAATTATATATATATATATATGGGTAAACCAAGCACGTCGTGAGCCACGGGCCAGCTACATCACCACATTCTGTCGACCATATTATCACCTTCTACACAAAAATTATGTTCCCCTTTTCTGCAATATTAGGCCTACTTTGTGTCTTAGGAAACGATCTTACAATTTCACGTTGCTCGCGGCCATATATGCTAGTTTCAGTCGGAAGGGCTGGTGTAAGGCTAAAGTCCGACATTCGTTCTGCACGTGTAACTCTGGTGCATGGGGCTGAAGTTATCATATATTTGTAAGAACTGCCGTTTTCGTCCAAAACTTACAGATATACCCCTTCGTGACCATGAATGAGATCTTCGTCAAGAAATGACGACTTCCTCTATTTTCAGGACAACATCAGTTCATTGGGTTTTGATTTTGTATAATCGGAGACGATCTTTTATCGCTCTGACAAATTCGCAGAGCGTCGACCAGAAAGAGTTGGCATATATTTTTCAATAGAAAAGTTGCTGAAGTCGCTCAAGAAGATTGTTTTGACAGGAGAGCAAGAACATAAATTGCCTGTATTGCACCTGCATAATTGCTTACATGATGTACATTACCTTCCAAGAAAGCAGGTATATTGTTAAAAGTTGTTCTTTCCAACCAATTTATATCATTTGTGTTTGATTCCCTCGTTGAAACACTCCACAGTCTACCTCCTAGCTCTTCCTGACTGATAATATTTATTGTGCCCATCGGTGTCCTCTCCTATTGTATGTCAGTATCCCAGAACAACTAAAGGCAAGTTCTTGAAATAATCCTTCGTTAGTCTTTTTATATCGTTCGCGTTGTCACTTTGCCGAGATCCCCCAGTGTGCTCAGTATGCCCAACTCGATTTCATTCAAATTGTGTCTGTTGCTCTATTCTGAACGTGGCAAGATCTATTTTTTCAGGAAGCACCCAATGGTCTGCATGATCCGCGGGGCTAATTGTTGTTATTGATGGGAACAACAGAAAAGAATGTAGACTTGCTCAGGTCAATCGGATTTCTGTTTCCTTTCTTTTACAACGGGCCTAAAATGCCCACGTCTGCAGTCGCAGCACAATACACTCTTCATACGGCCACTCGTTATTATTTGTATTCTGGGCTTAAATATTGACGAAAACTCTATATGGGGTACTAGAAATTGCAATGGGATACTTATTCTAGACCTGCATTTCAATAAATAGCGGTAGTTACGTTAGGTTGTTGTCTTAACAGATTGAAAAGAAGAAGCATGATGTCGGGTTTCTCCTTTATGTTTATGAAAATTAATATCAGATCATCAAACTTGTATGTGCCTATTTCATAAAGTGAGAATGAAGAAGCTTATCTGATGGTTGTGTTCGTAAATATTTTATTTTGGGGGTATGATTAACTCCACTGTTACATTTCATGGCAGCGATACATTAGGGAATTCGATACATTAAGGAGTGATTTTGCTTCAAATGATTGGTTAAATTTGAAAAGTATGGGAACATTGTCCGTGCTGCGATGTAAGGGAATACGTAAAGTAACCAAGATATTTTGTTGAAGCCACTCCACTTCCATGAGTGGCCCTCTTCTTTCTACTCTTCCATCACGGTGCGAGGACAATATCGTGTATAACTGTTAATGCGACTTCCCAAATAAAGAGATATGACAAAGTTTACATTGATAAATGTAAAGATGCATGGCCATACGAGTATTTGTGGATTGGGATGATGGTCATTTCCTATGATATTCGCCGTCCCTCGCCTTTATTACCGTATAAAGATATTTGACCATATTAACTTTGAGAAATATGTGACTGAACGAAAAGCTGAATCATGTGTCGGACTTGCTGAAGCTGATATCGCACGGGTCAATGTTGTGGACGCAGATATCTCTAGTTTTCGATCAATAATCAAAAGTGGCATACATGCAACGACAGACAACGTGAAATCAACATATTTATTGAAACTCCTTATAATTTGCTTCTATGCTACGAAAGTTTTTGGGGACTTACGCAAATTGCAAACGACTGACTTGCGGATGGGAGTGCTTGATGCGGATTGCCCGTCAATGTAGCACTGTGTCCGCATTTCCGCAATATCACCAGCGAACATCCTTTCCTCTTTGCTAGAGGAGCACGTGTTACTTGAAGTCAGTAGTGTTTGCAACAGCTTGCTAGTCACGGCGAGAGAATAGCTAGAGTTTGTTTTTGCTCTCACCTTTGCTGGGTCAGGATTCAAATTTTTTGAAGAGCGTACGTTATCCTTGACAAACAAATTGCCGTCAAACTCAGAAATCGGATGGGTTACAATCTTGATCGTAGATCTGATCGTTATGATTGTCATGAAAAATGAAATCTTTGTGATGAGGGCCTTTTTTAACACCTTCACGTCTTAGAATATTGTTACTTCGATTTATTGTTCGATTTGCTAGTTAAACGTCCGATCAATTCATGTTGACAAGGTCGTTCATGTAATTGAAGTATCTATTGTATGTATTGGCTCAAGGGTTATTTTTTAAATTCCCAAAAATATCTGACACCTGTTTGTCAAGATGCTGATACACTTCTGTCGTTTTCAGTCAAAATATTCCCTCTTACTAAACCTGTCTTAGTTTCGTAATGACTCTTATCTGTCAATCCATGTATCGTTCTGCAAACGTTGTGAAATTTTCTGTAACATACTTGATGAAAGTTGTTCTACTTGGTAGTAAGGTTTTTACATATAGACTTCAATAACTGGGTTAGTTGCAGGAGGAGTTTCATGCACAATTCTTGGCTTATTTTGTCCCGGATTTAAATTGTCTGCCGTAGGAACGTGCTCTTGCTTGTTTCTTGTAGTAGTGTACGATAGATCGGCTTGCCAAGAACAGTAAGAAATGATAGAAGAAGTGTGCGAGACGCGTGTAAACATTGCACATTCAATCAGGGGCCTGGAAGTTGTCTTCCTTACACGTAGGTCGGGTGTAATCTTTTCTTTAGTTCCGACTTCCTCCACTGTTTAATTTGATCTGATATGTTTACCATGAAAATAACGAGAGAAAAAAGGTGGAGTCTTTGAGGGTTAGTTATTTGACATTTTTGACGTTAATGAAGTACATTGATCGAGTGTAACGGAGTTTAACATTCTTTCATTCCTTTTGACGTCAGAGCGATTCGGTATGAATGGTGATTTATGTAAGAGTGGATATCGGTCTGGTACGGTCACTTGGACATTGCTTAATGAACATTGTTTATCATTTTCCTTCGATTTTTTTTATTGTTTAAGCTCTTTTCGTTGTTGTCTGGTAGTTTTGTCTGCAGAGCCGGTCTCTAACTCAATGGCAAATGACAATTTGCTAAGAATAGAACAAAAGCCATAGCAACCCATCTGCCAACCGCGCAAAAGTTAGGGGTACTCGAAGAAATTAACCACTCAATGTTGAAGAAATAGTTGGAAATCATACATTATAAAGTTTTTGTTTTCTTATTAATAGGAAAAGAGCCTTTAAGCACATTCTTTACCATGTGCAATCATAAAATAGTCTAATATCTTCATTTTTTCAACA
>JAAAKL020000368.1:1234-44209 GCA_010016065.2 Carybdea cf. marsupialis auct. non (Linnaeus, 1758)
GTTTGTGCCTTTTAGTATGATCTCTTATGCTCTCTTTTTTCCTGTGCTTCCAAATCATCTTTGCGACTACTTTTAACATCTTATGTTAAACCGGTTTGTGCCTTTTAGTATGATCTCTTATGCTCTCTTTTTTCCTGTGCTTCCAAATCATCTTTGCGACTACTTTTAACATCTTATGTTAAACCGGTTTGTGCCTTTTAGTATGATCTCTTATGCTCTCTTTTTTCCTGTGCTTCCAAATCATCTTTGCGACTACTTTTAACATCTTATGTTAAACCGGTTTGTGCCTTTTAGTATGATCTCTTATGCTCTCTTTTTTCCTGTGCTTCCAAGTCATCTTTGCGACTACGTTAGTTGACGTAAATAACTTATTTTCTTCTCGTAGAACAATTTGGATCGAAATGCTATCGAAGAGATGAGGAATGCTCCTGCTGTAGACGAATTAGCAGTAAGTAATTGTGGTCGCTTGCTCGTATAAGTGTTTTTAGTTACCGGAGTTGCATCGGTATTATGTGAAGCTACGTATGTTGACCAAATTGCTGTTAAAGCTACTTAAATTCCATCGTTTCTTAAATTTATTTGTCATTTCCGATCCTTCCTTGTTGACGTCCCCTTGCAGTTTATTAGATATTTCCCATCTCCTTGTAAAGCAGTTTTAAGACAAAATTTCAACCACCACCACTATTCGACACCCCCCTTCCCCCGTTATGCACTGGAAAGTACAGCTTATGTGGGGTTTCTAACAGCTTTGAAGTGGCTCCTGACAGTATGCGACGCGTTAGTGTGTTTTGAAGACGTGATAGCGAATACAATTTCAACTCAACTTGACTAAACGGAATACGTGCAATGATGAGCATGGAAAGCCACGGGAAAGAAATCAGCTCATGCATCGTCATGCAAATACGTTTCAGTGTATTTTACTGGAGAACATATTCTTCTATAGCCAGATGACTGTAGTGGTTCTAATTTGAAAGTGGAAATTGTTCGGCGTAAGGTCTTGCTACTAGTCTCGTTTTAAAGTCGCGGATTCGAAAAAGAGGCACTTGTAAGATAGAGAAGCTTTTTAAGTGGAAAGGAAATTTAGCCACGTCAAAAGGTTCTATTCTTAGGTCTGGTGGCTTCTTGACTCCATGGTTTTTTATATCTTACGCTTCTTTTTCAACAGCAGTCAACTACGAATCTCCTGTTAGCGGAACTTGACGAAGGCATCTCCTCGACGCCTTCCGATGTTTCCAAATCTGATGAACAGCTGCCATCTCACGGTGCCCCAGAAAATATAGTTGACGATGACTTACTATCTTCGGGTTATGACAACTTAGTTGCACCGACGCAAGAAGAAAATCTTGTGTCGACAGATCTCATTGACGCTGCGTCGTCACATGACATTATAGATGACGATTTGCTGGAGTGTGAAGCCAATTCATCACAGTCACAGATGCTGGTAGGGTTCTGTTGCAGCCGAATTCACACGAGCCCCTACCTTTAGTTCTAGACTGATATTTCTTTGGGTGTGGGAAATTTATGCGGGGGGGGGGGGGGAGAGGCTCCAGTCGTCATCTCACGAGAGAATACATCGATAACCGACTGTTAAATGTGATGATAAGAATAATTTAAAATTAATTTATTTATTGATAAAGAGAAGCAATATAGTCGGATGCTCACTAATGGTAGGCATATCCAAACCGCTTATGGACTCAGTCATTGTGCTTTAATACCTGCGGGTTCCATAATGAGATTAAAGTATAGATGCCTTGTTTCTCTTCCTGCCATAAGCTTGCCATTGCAGTGCCAACAGACTATTATTACAGTTACTAGGGTCAAACATTAAGAAACATGATTCCAGCTTTATCAAAAGTTCTTATCTACGTAAATAGTAAATGGTGAAGTCGAAAGTAGAATCATCAGTCACACAAGCAAACAATTCTTAACGTTGATGTCATAAACACTCTTCTAAATCACAATCTCAACTCTCCAACCTTTGTAAGAGGCATCTTTTCGTTTGCAATCAGAGGCTCTGTAAACAGGGCTATTTTTCTATTTGAATTCTTTGTTGATAAAAGATTCTGCTGGTCTCACTGTAAATTGAAATGTTCCATAACAGGTCACAATTCTTTGTCGTTCAGTCACAGTTAAGAAAAAGACAAGCCATAGCTTTTCACAATTGTAAAAGAAATATACAGAAAGCGTAGGTATTATTTATGAGTTGATTAAGCAAATAAATCATTGCTAATTTTTATTTAATTTTCACGAAACGTGCCCATATCTTCCTAAGCAGTGCCATAAGTATCGATTGGCCCTCAAACGTTACAAAACAAGCATGCCCCGATATTACTTTCCATTTCACTAAGTAAGGCTTGGGGCATCTACGACGAGTTTGTTGAAAGACCCATACAAAACAGTGACGGTGTGATATTCACGAAGGTGGGGTAAGATAGTATAGAGACGATGGGTTGTAAGCAGCAGGGGTGGCTCAACCATTCCTGTAGAACTGTGCAAAGTAGGAATTGTGGTAAAGCCCCACATAGAGAAGCTTGTGCTTTAAACGTTTAACAGGTAAAGAATGAAAATATTTTCGTATTTCTGTATTACAGTTGAAATGCTAGACTTAATTGCAAGCTTGCAAGGACAATGTATGTTGATACTTTGCAAAAGAATGGCATTCGTCTTCATGACTCATTGTTGAACAGTTCATGCCAAGTGGTTTCCACAAAAATGCTATAGATCAGTAGCTTGTTTGCACTTGTTACGAGCATTACATAAAAAATGTTCGTAAGCAGGTGGAGCATTTTTGAAAGTAGCGCTACATGTTTCAAATAGCAGAAATTGGTATTCAATGTTTGTTTGCCACGAAATGCATTGTTTTTCATTAACTCTCTGCGGTTGGTGCTTCAGTCCTACGAATTGGAATGCTTTTTTTGTTGATTATCAACAATGTCGTCGTGGGCGGTTAAAATATTTTCCCGTGTTTATCAGCTAAATGGCAATCTGATGAGAATGTTGTCACTGTCGTGCTTTGAACATTTAAGATAGCATGTAAAGATATAAATACAACGAATTTTAAGTATCACGTCGTGCTGTGCTTGACATTGAGTTTTAATACAAAAACAGTCTCTCTATCTCTAAAAGCAGTTTAACTCTAGTGTAGAGACATACTTCAATAAGACGTCAGTCGAGACTGGAGACACATTAAGTGAGTTTAAACACTGTCCCACAAGTGAGATTTGCGTAACCACTTTCATTTAGATAATTATGTTCCATCGCTACTTCGCGTGACTTTGGTATTTTCCATTTCTTACTATCAGCTCTACCTCTTTCTTTATAGTCAGCTCGAACGTATCAACTAGTAGAAAATTTAGCTGTGATACAAAACTTGAAAACTAGGCAACAGATTCATTTTGCGTATTTTGATGTTTTCGGCAGACACTGGTCACAGCAATTGTCTGAAGTGAAATTAAACACATCTGCAAATGATTTATATAAAAAGAGATGTTGTATGAGTGACACCTTCCTGTAGCCAGGTTCAACCCGCAAAGTCAATACCTTATCCCTCGGTCACTGAACAGGTAACCTAAAGTGATAAGACTATGTTTTAAAGTTGAACAGACAGGTTAAGGAATTAATTAACGGCATTTTAACCTCTGAGGTTTCCGTCTATAAAATAATATGAAGCCCCAAGGAGAACGTTACAAAGGGCTTAAGAGGTTTATTGATCAGGTTTTTTGGATGCTTTTCTCATGGAATAGAGCTCGTATGTTAAATCGTTCCGAATACCAGGATTCCAATCATTAAACTTCGTATAAGTTCCGTTAGTAAAGGAGTTTCAATGTGTACTTCCGCTATTGTAATGAAAGCGAGGGAAATTATCACAAGAATCTAGGAATCACCATGTATTGATGACCCGAAAGCATTACGGCATTGTAGCGACGTTTGGTTTTAGGTAAGATGTATCGAGTTTAACTATGTAAAGTCAATTATCTATGTGTATCCATCAAGCGAAATAAACAAAAGAACTGTAGGTAAAATGAAGTTTGCTGCATAATTCAAAGTAAATAATTATAGATTGGTGGTAATAATATCATAATAGTTTGCCGGATAACTTTTATCAATGGCATAGTAGCGGCATAGATATGATAGTGCCTTGTTATTGTTGGGATAGACCCTATGCGTAAGAATGATCTTGGGAAGCTAGTGTGAATTCGGCTTTATTGTGTTTCGATGCACATCTTTGTCAGTGATAGGTTATACACGGCTCTTACATTCCAGCCACGGCTTACTTCCATAAATTTTATACATCATCCCATGGCACACAAATAGAAATCACGCAGAATCTTTCATTTGCCACGTTCAGTCTTACTACTCATACGATGCAAAACATGCACTCATTAACATTATGACTGCAAGTTTAGGATACTTACTGCTTACGAACGAACCGAAAGTTGTCACAATGTATTTGATTCATTTTCAAGGTTTCATTTTGAGGCATTCATTTGAAATCATTTAACTCCTGAGAATTTTTTGAGGCTATATTCTCTAGTGTTAACGAGGTATCACAATTACGACATGTTTAGGCTTGGCCATATTATTATAACAAACGCCTTAGTAACAATGGTGGTCAGGCTTTGTTGTGGAAATATGTTTGGAACGAAGAGAATGTTATGTTTCAGGACTCACACGCCTGCTACACAACCTGTCCTCACAATTATAGGCATTCACTGGAGTTTTTGTGAGGGAAAAACGTTGAATTATGAAAAGGAGACGTCGATTCACACAAACAAATTGAAGGAAGGACATAATTTCATTTCACGACTTCGCCAACATTGTACCCAACACATTCACACATTTCATGCCGATGATGGTCAAACACTCCCTAGAACAGTTAGATACCATTTCTTATTGATCAGTAAGATGTTTTGGTACCGCTTTTTGAGATTACATGTACCATGTTACACATACGTTGCCATGTACACGCCCCGGCAAAGCATCTTTGCATGTGTAATTCATATTTTCAACTAACAATATGTGGACGATATTGATAGCAATTCGTGTTGTTGGACGATGTCTGTTGTCAATTGCAAGTCAGTTTTGTGCAGTAAATTCTCTGGTGTCCCATTCTTCCTGGTGCCCTGTGCCATCTTTCTATATTCATGAATATATGGCGTTGTTGCTTTCAGCATCACATGATTTTTTCAAAAAGTGTTTCCAGTACCCCAGGATTTCAAATGTTCCCAGAGGAGTTTGCTGTTATTTTCCCTTTATTCTCTGTCGTTGTTGTTGTTGTTGTTGTTCTGTAAAACTGGTGACCCTCCTTGGAAGTGAAAGTTGTACGTGGTCCTCTCAATACTGTGCGGTCATTGACTGTGCCCCTTCTGTGGTTGGTTTACGTTGATCTGTACATTTCTGCGTGCTTTCAATAGCTCTTGTTGCTGCACTGAAATGTTTTCTGTAACATTCGTTCGGTCTTTGTTATTTCATTTAACAGTTTGTCTTCCTTTACACTTATGACGTTTTCTGACATCATTACTACGTGCCTGTGTTTTTTCTACTGTGATGTCACGTTTGGCCCATACAAGCAGTATTTATCAGTTGTTACGGCTGTCACTATGATGTCATAGTTCATTTGAAGTCATTTTATTCAAGTTCGAAGATGGACAATGTTTGCCTGTTCGAGCTTCCTTCACTGTCTGATCGTTACAGTTATGGCACAACATTCCCACTGACGATACCTCGACTGTGATGTTACGTTCGTTTCAGGCTCAATGAACATCAAGGCTTGTCACTTCTTGTCAGTTTTGTGCATTGTTGATGCAGTGATGTGAGCTCATGTTTATCCCATTCGAGTGTCAGCTTATTTTTGAGCTGGCACCCCGGTTGTACTTTCTCAGTGACGTAAACGGTGTAGTGACAGTTCTGATACGGTATTCTCTCAACTCTCAAGTGTCTCTCAAGTTTCAGTGTGATGTGGCATTGCTCCAATGGCCGGGATCGTTTTGAGATTGGTTTCGATACTTCCTTTTAAAAGGAGTTTTGCACCCCTCTTTGTAAAATGTTGTACGTCACTACCAGTATGTCGTGTTCCATATTCATTGTGGCGTATTTTGTCATACATAACCATGCACATACAAAACAAAGTCTGTTATTCAATGACGTTGGTGATGCTTACGACCATGGTTCTTTGTTCTTTACTCAAACTGGGATGTTTTTCCTTCATTGTATGCTTTTCTCTTTCCAACAGCAGCCTACAGCGAACACCACCCCAGAAGCATTTAAAGAAGGCTCCATGCACGAGCCTTCCATTGCTAACAGCACAGATTCATTTGCACTTCTGCAAAACATTGCACAAACTGCACCTGAAGATGACCTCTTAGCTCTAGGTCAAGATGACTTCGAAATCATGAACAGGGGAAGTGAGGTGACTGAATATTCTCCACCCAAGGCGTTAGTATCTGACATTATGAAACCTGCACGTAATGAAAAGGGGGAATCTCAGACAACGACAGAATTAACGTCATCCGTTGCACAGGAACTTTTGTCGTTAGACCCTGTTCTTCCAGAGAGCCTGGTACGAATAGAATCTTTGGGTTGCGTATTCGGTAGTGCTAATACAGCGATTTACTACGATTTAACCTCTCCACCATAAAGAGATCATCCTGTTAAGGGAGCCCATAATAACCATGTGTAAACGTATGTTCCTTATAAAGTGTATTGGTAAACCGTGACTTTCCTCGTCGTCGGATTACCTCTTACCTTAGTCGATTGCTCCTCCCCACTACCGAGTTTAATGTTCAAAGGTTATCTATGTCATTTTTGTGAATCAATAAGGAGCGTGCTCTTAACCTGGTTCACAATTTAACCATAGTAGTGTACCTTATACAGTTAAGTTGAAATGAAATGTTTATCTTTTGAAAGACACGTGCCCATCCCGGACTGAAGTTATAGAATTTTCCTGGAATTCGACTTTCACTCTAAATGTACCGGAAATTGCCCAAAGTTAGAGGATAATTTGTTCTGAAATCGTTTGAACACTATAGGGTACTTTTACGTCATCGGAGGGGATATATTATATTTGTGAAATGCGCCAAGTATACCGTTTTCATCTGCTCGGTTTCATGATATGTCGTTGTGCTGGTATTTTGCTCAGATGACACCTGGAAACTGGAAATCCACTTGTTAAATGATAGTGATCACCCAAACAGATGGTGGGCTGTTTTACTATGAATCAATACGAAACAGGGAATACTATCTAACAGCAGGTTCATATCTCCTTAGCCATATTCCTTTCGTTTCCACGATAAAAAAGGATAATTTTGTTGTTTTACTTATGACAGTGGTTCTACACCTTTTTCTCGTCCCGCATTCTTTGAGTGATGAACCAATCGTTGCACCCCAAATAGAGCATTTCCTAAGGAAAGTGGGTGCTGCTGCCCTTCTATATTAAATGGTGTAAACCGCTCTGTTTACAAGAACACCATCAACCCCACCACCTCCTTGCCGGCTCCGTATACTCCTTAGAAACTACTGATTTTAGAGATGTGGGTCGGAAGAGTAGAGATTTAGAAAATGATCACAGGAGGTCTAAATACAGAATGGGTTTTTTAGTTTTACACTTGCAGAAAACTGAAAAAACCTAAACGTTTTAACATTTTGAGCAGTTGTCTTATGAAAGTTTAGACTTATTTGTTCCTACTCAACGCAGACAAGATGCAGACAAAGTATATAATTATTAAAAGAGTTCATAGATCCATCAGCGTGCCTCAAAGCTGTAGCTTCGTTTGTTTTGTGTTCCAGTTTCAACGATATAATAGCAGTGCTACTTGCTGTTTCTTCTAACCACATATCATTTTTTTATCTACATAGCAATCAGCTGCGGGGCTAAGCCTAACAGATATAGATCAATTAACGTCCAGTACTCTTGCCACATCACTAGCTACTGGTGGTAGCGGGGAAGAGCCAGTGCTTTCTCCCGCAGCCTCCGGACCTAGTGACACATTAATTCCAGAAAAGACTATTGAAGCAACCTCGACTGCGCTTGGGACAAAGCCAAAGGACGAAGAACCGGCTCCAGCACGTTCTGAAAGTCCTGTAAGTATATATGGGCATGAGTTTCCGTGTGCATAGTAATTTTTGTGTTCTCGTTTAGGAAAAGAGAAGGTACAGTAAGGTGACAGTCAATAGACCTCATAAGAGACACCATAAGAGCGGAAATTAATTCTCTGGATCTCTTTTAAGCAATATGTTTGAAACATGCCCAAGAAACCCCAACGGAGAAAAATTGGTGTTTGGTGCTTGTTCGAAGTAATAGACGGCGGTGATGTGACTGTGAAAGAAAATAGAACAACCCAAACTATTATACAACAGTCCCTGTCTAGCATCTCTGCTCCTGAAATCCCGACACGTCTTAAATGGTACATTTTCTGAAATCCTAGAACAGGGTAATCATTCTTCATGGAAATCTGCGAATCCCCTTAGATTTGAGTTACATTCCTGGAAATCCTGGTAACATAATAAGATATACAAGTGGGAGATTGGCGAGTTTTGATATGAAGTCTCCTGTTACACTTCCATACGGTTTTTTATCGATTTCCTTCAGTGAGCCTGCAAATTTAGTGCTGCTATTGCCATAGTGGCTAGTTAGTACGCCTAAGGAAGTTTTTGTGATGATCCTTGAGTTTTGCCTGAAAATGGCCAAAAAATGTTTTGATTCTCCTGGTATTAACGTCTTAATATTGGCCACCTATGGTTAGGGCAGGGGTTTCATCCTAAACATAAGTTAAATATACCATAGCACGCCTGTTTCGAGACAAACATGACATAAGCTAAAGGAGAAGATGTTCAAGATATTATAAGAGTTAACTACGGCCATTTTCTCGCAATTTCTAAAGGGAACCAAACTTGGCTGATGAAGAAGAATGTTTTATTGCATCCTCATTAGGGCCGACGTTAATGATATAACAGACGTAAATAGATATAAATGAAAGGCAAGGTATTTGAATTGATCATACCCGCGCACATGTTTGCTTGTAGGTTTCTAAATATTTTTTTCACGTTTTAAGTGAAATTGCCGTGAAGTCTATCAACTTCTCCATGTTTAAATCCTCTAGGGCTTTTTAAGGACGGGGGCTCATTCTTCGACAGTTTCAAATACAGCGGTGCTCCCCCACCCTCATTAAACTGACACTTAGTTTTGGTGCTTTGACAGGATGTTTTCTGATGATAAAGATCTCTTCTGCAAATTATGATTTCCATGCGATACCAAATAGATTAATTCAGCGACTTCAAGTCCTCTTGTTTCATCCAGACCAAGATGCTTTCGTTCTCTACTGCCTTTTGGCGCTTGTTTCTCAGCTTCCCTAAATCCGTGGCAGAATGGCAAAACTTAATATAGAATCAGGTTGTGCAAGCTTCGTGTTATTACCACGGGCATCGGTAGTTTTGAGTCGCCTATCACTTGTTAATCATCGGCTCGCATCTTCTCTCCTCGAACTTTCCAGGGAGATACAACAATGTCATTTACGTTTCTTGGCAATTTCTCTATAGATTCAGTCGATGATGAACCGCACCATATTTCTGATTTGCGTGATTCCACAAACCATGCTTGTAATATACTAATTTTATCGTTTGCTCGATTTTCGGCTTCTTCCCCGGTGTTCAACTTATCAAACTGATTTCTATCTATTTCTCAAGGTGGCTTATACCTCCCCTCCCTGGCCTTGATATCTCGATCTATGTAATTTCAGTGATGTTGCTTTCAGAGAACCAACGTAATATGTAGAATCTAGTTCTTTTCCACTCGCCTTGACACGCTCTTTGGTACAATGAGAACCTAGCAGGGTCGCGGTAGCTCAGTTCTCGTACCTACCGTTCTGTTATCCACTCATAAGCATAGTTGCTTCGTGATATAAATGAAGGAGCGGAAAGGCCATCGCAAATTGACAAAAAGGGACGATATAAAAGCAGTGGAAAGGGACAAATTTTTCTATTTTAATCTACTACGTTTTACTATGTTTCGCCAACCTCTTAAATACAGGTCCTTAAAAACAGACGGCAGAAGAATACCAGCTGAATATTCCTGGCGCGCTCAAGGTTGCTTTAATTTGGTGCAGTACTTATTAATCGAGGAAGTCTGGAAGTTATGTTTCCAATGTCCAGTTTTTGGAGCGATTAACCTTTTGGCATTTAATAGGACTTAATAGACGCTCACTTTTATTAGCACACTTCTGTATTAGATTGACTAAAAACCAAGGCAACGATATATTTAGTTTAAAAGTTGGAAAAATTGTCGAGGAGGAAATCTGACCTTATTTTTTATCCGGAGGCTCAGAAACACGTTGAAGTTTTGGTCACAACATACAGAAGCAAAACGCCCTTCGGTCAATTCAAAGAAAGAAATGTCTCTGTAAGTTATGTAACCTTCAAATTGATCTGACTGGTTACAATCCAAATTGAATGAAGAACTTGTTATTTATTGTTAACTGCTAATTTTTGCATGAACCTCCTATATTAAACTAGCACCGAAAAGCCCCTAAGTGAGAAGATTTTAACGGCTCGTTTCCAAAACAATGTAAATTGGCGGTTGGACCAATCATTTGGATTTATAAAGTGAAATTTTTTAATATCTTAATGAAGATTATTGGACTAGAGCTCGTCTATCTAGGAACTCTGTAGAACATTGTGGATGCGTGGTTCCTTCACGTATATTTCCTTGGAGCATAAAGAAACCTGGATTTGCTGAAGGGATGTCTGATAGATTGCAAAGAGTGATTCTGCCCACTATCAAATCTGTCTTGGATTAAGTTTGCTTAGTACTTGACACCGCGTATATGAAATTTCACCCAATTCTCTGGAAACCTTTGCTAACTGTTCCGTGCAATTTCCGCTTCAATAATTTTGAAAGCGACAGCATTGTGACTTCTACTTTCAATGTCTCAGTCACCAAGTAGTGGTGTCTCAAAACTGAAATGCACAGCAGATTGGTGATAATTTTGTGTTTGAAAAAATGAAAGTGCGTATAATGTGCAAAAAGGCAACTTAACCCAATTTCCAAGGTTGAATCGCCCATTTAAGTTAAAGCGTTTTAAATAAATGGAGTCCAAGAACACTGTATTTACTTTATTTATCGACATGTTTACGCAAACAATTGAATTTTAACAACCTATTTTCAGATCATTGCTAAATTTGAAGATGAAATGGAAAATAACGCAAATCGTACTTAATAGACGTCATGTAGTTAACCGATGGCCATAATACACTCAAGCCACATTTTGAATAACCCAAACGTTTGAAAACAAACTTTTTCTATTATTGCAGTGCTTAATGTCTGTACGTACTATAAACCAAAAGTCCACATCGGGGGAGTAACTGTTGTGAATGTATAAAGGGGGTTTAAAAAGCCCCCCGTTCTTCATAAGGGTTTTTGGTGCAAGGGCCCAACCAAAACGTGGTTAATATGAAAATTCTCCAGTTGCGTGTGTAATCCTTACCA
This sequence comes from Carybdea cf. marsupialis auct. non (Linnaeus, 1758), assembly GCA_010016065.2. Classification (NCBI taxonomy): domain Eukaryota; kingdom Metazoa; phylum Cnidaria; class Cubozoa; order Carybdeida; family Carybdeidae; genus Carybdea; species Carybdea cf. marsupialis auct. non (Linnaeus, 1758). Next base: position 12,714 of record JAAAKL020000368.1, read on the forward strand.
ATATTTAAATTCAGTTTGAATTCTCTTATGATCTTCCATTGACGTGTTTTCTTTTTGTTTTCACAGGACATTGATATCGACAGTGATCTAGAAGGAGACTTTGATAATGTAAGTACAACAATAATAATAAATCTTCTAGATATGTACTGAAACAAGTGTTAACATACTCCAAGCACTACACAATTTACCAAGACGATCATTCATCGTCGGTCATAAGCAAAGCAGCCGTTACAGTTACCTGTCGTCTGGTCATCCCCGTTCTTTGGGATTACATTGTAATTTTCAGTAGGCTGTGTTAGTGATAGAATTGTTATGCTCGATATTTTTGTGATCGATTTTGCTAATACCAACACAAGAAACCAATTCGGTACGCAACATGTACTGTTCTACCAGTTCAATCCATAGGACAGGTGCCATTTGAGATTCCTACTTACAGAAAGTTACAAGACAATTATGATCGATATTCAGGTTTTATTAGGGAAAACAAGTGGAATTTGTTATAAGGTATTGTTTGAAGTGATATAAATTTGCTTGAGTCGGAGTACATTTGGAAGGGATTTGCATTCTGTGTCATGGAGTCATTAGAGACATTTGATTTAATGTGTCAATGTGTTCTAGAATTGTGAGGAAATCCTAATTTAGAAGATCGTCGCTTTAGGTGCATCGGTTGAGATTTTGTGGGAAAGGCCATTAGAAATGTAGATGCTTAGTAGTGGTAGGTAGCATGGGCGTAGATCGTTTTAAGAATGTTGGGGAACCAGAGGATTAAACGTGGACAATTTGATATTTCTGGGCCCAAGAGTGGGGGGGATAAATCAGCTGTTGTCCTCCCATCCTGAAAGTGAAGAAGACGAGTCCTCCACGTTTCCCCAGAATCTACGCCCATACTAGGTAGTAGTATGCCTATTGAAAATTCTCCATTCATTAATCTGAAATTTACTTGTACTCTACTGTTGCTTATAGCATATTTTTGAATATTCCCCTTTTCTATTCTGTCGTTTTAGTACCCCTCTCCCTGATTTCTCGTGTAGCTTAAACGGCATACCCGTGACATTTTTGGCGTACTTGTACCTCGCGTTACAAAACCCTCGTATAGACCAAGTAGCACATTTTTTTCTTAAGTTATGTCCATTCATGGGTATTCTTATTAACACATTTTTTATTTTAGGCCGACCTCGATGATGTTGATGATGATGATCTCGACTTCGATGAACCATAGGGAGTTTCTAGACCTATATTCCGAAAGACCAAAGCTTTTTCAGGGTATCATACAGTCTGCTGTTGTATCTACCCGAGTATTATCAGCGTTGACTTAAGTGTGTCTTCAGAATTTCCCAAATTCGTCTTCAGTGTACTAGGGCGCATTTATTAGACACGTACATATTGTAATTGGAATTATTAAGAGAACTTTTGCCAGAACTAATAAAATTTGCTTAGATGTCTTCTCGGTAACACTATCATGGACGCTCTTTGAAACCGAGTATAAAGGAAAGTGCTTTAAAATATGACGTAAGACCTCGCTCGTAGCTGAAGTCACTTGCCGTAAAGCACTTCAACCTGTCTTAAAAAGCGTTGACACAATAATGTTGAATAGGCCGTACAATAGGCTTTGGATATGGCCATGGGGATTCCGAACTATCATGAAGTAATCAAATTTTGTTTGAAACTAAGTGAAAGCAAGTTAAATTTGAAGGAGTCAAAGCTAAAGTTTCAGTCATAAAGAAGAAGAGAGAAAATAGACTTGGCATTAACTATTCCAGTTTACAAGTACTTAAGCTAACAACATTCTGTCAATTTGATCTTGCAATGTCCTACTAGCTGACCATTTCAGAAATCTGATATTTACATTATGGAAGAAAGTAAGTAGTGTGCCTAACATATGGAGGACAAAATTTTTTCTGTGCCAAAAACTGCACCACTTTATGATGATGAGACTGCCACAACCAACGTATGCGCAAAAACCGATTCACAGGTTTCTCTAGCCTTATTTTTTCACAGATGCCCTCGGCAAATACCCTACATCTCACAAGGTTTCCCAACAGCTTCAGATATGCACCTTATGTGTGAAAAGGATAGAAACTGAAAGTCACAAACAGTCAATGATTTAGCTAAAACAAAAATAGGTTATTACCGTTTAAGCGTTAGGGGGTAATCCGCCTCCCTCCACTTGAACTAGGGTAAGTGTGCCACAGGGATGGCATAAACAAGTAGATGTTAATGTGTTGGAAAGCCATTGAACGTCAAAGTAAAACCCATGTTAACTCATGAACTGCATAGATTTGTTGCACGTAGAACCTCGTGTATTCTTTGAATCTTGTTATTTTGTCATGTAGCCTGAAACTCTGACAAAGCATTTGAAATCATATAGACTCCTTAAAGCATATCTGGTGAAAACTGTAAGTTAAAGAAAAATACTTATTGTTATAGATGTTTCAATGTTTCTGTGTTTAATAATCAAATTGATGTCGTGGAAAATTTTCACCCAACAGTTTTTTAAGATTAAAGTTTAGCCTATGTTCCTAGTTTTTGTTTTCCTATTTTTATGGAAAGTATGAGAAGGTTTAATGCTCTCTTTCAATCATCACCCCCCCCCCCCCCTTTTTTTTTAAAATTAACTTATGGGGTTATTATTATGTACTGCAGGGACTACGTCATGTTTTAAACATTTCTCTTCTAAACAAAAGCTTAAGAAACCGTCAAGTAAGAGCATATCAACAACTACCCAAACCCATGCAGCAAAAGCTTTAGGTGAAAGGAAATTAAAAAAAAAATAAATTGTTTGATGTTAAAGAATAATCAGAAAGTTCTTAAAAAGCCATTTCATCCCTCTCTCATTTAAAAAAAGTTATGAAAAATACTCGCCCTACCATCGTCTTCGATCTCTGAAATGAAGTATAGAAAAGTATCCATACCCACCCTTCTCCTATCAGGAAGGACAAGTAGCAACATTCAGAAATTATTGATTTAAACTTTTGCTTAAAACTATAAGATTACCTCCATCCACACTACAACCTGCTAACCTCTGCTTGTTGCTTGCATTGTCTTTTTATAACGTATTACACAACCCTGGTGTAATTCTTGCTTAATTCTCAATTTTTCAACGATTTTCAGACCAGTGATTCTTATAAAAAGAGTTCTTACATAAAACACAGTGTATTGCATACTATAAAAGATAACACCATTAGCCATTTAGTAAAACTCTAGCGTTCAATTTTCTTCCTCTAAAGACTTGACAAAGACGGGGTCCTTACCGTTTGTAAGCAGGCAACATACTGCCAATAGCGGGACGATAGTACCAAGTAAACGACGTGGATTTACTCTGCTAAAATTGAACGAGTTCCTTACTTTTCCACGGGCACCGTTTACGTGATTTTATACTTTGCCATAGTTTGTGTTTTTATGGCATATGGCTCAAATAATTTGGGCTGTTCATCACGAAAAGGTAGAGAATACTATTTCAATCCAACTCTGTGAATCTCCTGCTGAATATGAAATCCCCTATCAGCCATGAGTGCATCTCCTTGGCAAGGCTCATAGAATTCTACTTTTCTTTTTGAAGCTTTTACAAAATCTGCTTCTGTATACATTTTCCTTGTTAGACATAGAATCAGTATAGAAATGCGACACAAATATGAATTCTCCTTCTGTATACACAATGAAAATATTTCAAAGGATCTGGACGTATCCCTGATTCCAAACTTGAAAAAGAAAGAAAGATAGTTTGTCTGTACACTGTATATCACCTAAATTATTTTGATACTAATGTGTTATTGTTGCAAAGAAACATTGACAACGGCCATAACAGATTGTTATGAGAAAATACTTTTGAAGCCATGGTCTATCAAAAATTGAGCATGTTGTTATGACTACAAGTAAATTCCAGATGAGGTAAGTTGAAATATTAAAGACTTTGTTCAACCTGTATAAATAAATTTCACAAGTTTTGACGACGATATGTATTAATCAAATCTGTAAATATTTCAGATGCCGATACTCTGTTAACCATAACAGTAGTCACAAATCTAAAACGTTCTATTGGTAAATAGTGATGTTAACTGAACTACTACATTTCAGTCACTGCCTGTTTTGGCAAGAGGAGGCCCTGAGCCATTAAGTGATTTTGAGACCCCTCAGTGTCATTGAGTGTACTGGATGAAGCTGTGCGCGCCCCAATTTTCCATCTTAGGGCGGGACCCAGTGCTGAAGCACAGTCGGCATCCCCAAAACCCGGCAGTAATTTCAGTAAGGCTTCCGAAAGTATCTTTGAGTATTTTAGAGCCTGCAAGAGAAAAGTCCACTACACTACCCGTGTACGTGTAGATGCTCTCGAACTCGTGAGCACCCACAGCGTCAGCCGATGGCACACCTGTTATCAGAATAAAGTTGCATTAACAAAAGCATCAAAAAGCACTCACCTTGCGCATTTTCTCGTCCTTAGAAAATCGATGATATAATAGGGCATCAGTCTATTTATTTAAGCAATAAAACACAGCATAGTAACTAGTGAAACATCTTGAATGTCTTTCAGTGTGAAACTGGAAACCTCGGCTCAACGTTTCTACTATTTCAGATCACGTGACAACGTTATGAGGCAACAGGTTAAGGAGGTCTGTTACTCGGGGGTTCTTTTCCTATCAAGAAATAGCGACGTAAGACCACAAAATAACTTGAAAACGTTTGTTTTCATTCACCTATTTTTGCTGTACAGAAGAGTTCTTTCCTTTTTGGGAATCAAGATCTATTATTACAGGGTCTTCCAAATTATTGCCCTTCCCGATTAATCACACTTCCCTCCCTTGTTTCCATTTATTTTCTTTCATCAAAAGCGGTAAAGATACGTCTTTACCGTAGGAAAGTAATTGAAATAACTCATCCATTTTCACATATACCGTAGTGAAGCCTAAAGAACATATAACCACGACTTGCGATCGGTCAACCAATAGTTCCATTTTTAGATTCAGAGTGCAAAGAACATGATCAGATCGAATCACGCCCTTTTTCTACCTCGACTCTTTTACCGTTTTTCTAAACCAATCTGCCAAACGCCAGTTTACAACGTTATAGCGTAGATCTTACTTTCTTCCAACATCTGCAACTTTCTTCGATATTAATCTCCCAACAAACAAGATTTGTCGGAGACGTTAGCATGTGATACGTAGTTTTAATCAGGAACCCAGTTCCTGCTGGTTCCTAGCCTACAGTTCTTTCCAAGTCAATTTCTTGCTGACAACAAACTCATACCATCTCACACGTTGACCTTGATAACTGCACATAACTAAATGCAAGTATCGCTTATCCCCCTCCTTTATAACTTCCCTCATATCTGCATCCTTCTTCTCCTTTCGATTGCTCATGTAAAATGATTCCAATTGCCGCATTTCCATTCCAAATCTTGATTCTTGGGTTGCTCCCGTAATATCTGCGAGCTGTATCTTCCAAATTAACTCATCAATTGCTTCTTATTTTAACCACGTCTTTCCTGTGTATACCATTGGTGGCTCGAAGCGAATCTCTGTATCATCAGAATATCTGAGCATCATCATGGTACGCACGTTACCTGCTTTGTATACTTCGACTATTGACGTAATTTGCAGCTATAGTTGTCTTGTTTTCCCAAACAGTGTTGTTAGGTTTAAAGGTTTGGGGAGACCAAGCCACTTTTAAATAAAGGCAATGAAACTTTCCCCAATCCGTTCCACTCTTGAAAGAGCAATTTCATACATTTGCAATGGAGATTATTCGTTAGGATACAATTCGTGTTGTAATATCCAACAATTGATTTTTCCTGTTAGGACGAGAAGGTAAGGCCCCAATTTTTGTAGAACGCCTGGTTATCAGAATATTGACTTCTATAAGCAAGACCAGAAAAGGATACGACGGTAAGAAGAGATATTCCATGACTAAGGTTCATTGCTTAAGGAAAACTGTAAACTTATCATTATAGCGAGGTTATGTACAATTCATATTCTTTAATGGCATAGAATAGCTTTTTCCTTTCGTCTAAGATATCAATTCTCTCAACACTTGACCATCTTTCATCCAACATTAACAAACTTGTCGATTTTTAATGATCATCTACAGTTGCAATTTTTGTACCTTTTAGTTACATGCGGCGATATACGCTGAGGTCATCCAAGAAATGAACCCATCAGTTAACTGCTGACTTTTTCTCCATGTTCATGATTTCTCAAACATGTAGGGCACTTGGTTTTTAAAGTTCATCGAAATTTCTCATTCAGTACAAACAACGATTATAATGACAAGCTATGACAATTTCCATTGAGCATAGATAAATTATTTCCTTATTCTTAAAGAAAGCAGGGGTCAAACGTTAGACCTCGTCGTAATTTATCAAACGCAAGTATGCATTTATCGCGTAAACGTATTACCATAAATTTAGGAATCTTCGTACTGAAGATATATATCTTAGCTCCCGAGCAAAGTCCTATGACGTGCTAGTACGGCTTGCGTGTCATTGAAAGAGTATTTTATTAGACTTCAATGCATGTCCTTGAAATTAGACGAATAAAAAGCTAAGTTATATTTCTTAAGTACGAGAGAGTACGCAAAAATATGGTGCAAAATAACAAGCTGTGTAAACGCAAAAGAAGAGTTCAAAACCCCTGCCGAATAAGCCGGCTTAAAGACACGTGATCTCTTCGGCAGCGCCGGGAGGAGACATCTTGTAAGATTAAACTGATCTTCCTAATTGTCAGCTTAACAATGCAGAAAAAAATATGTCAGCGGAATCTGATCAAAGAAACTATCAAAGAACATGTTAGGAGAATTGAGTTTAATTTTGTATCTTACAAAAAGCATTTAAAGTTGCTATTGTGCTGTTAAATGTAAGTAGTTAATGCGATTGAATGGGCGGAAGACCACCTATGCTCATCGCAAAGACTCCTTTAAAAAATGGCACTTGATTATTTATTATTTAACTACGAAATATTTAATTGCAGCTAACGGCCTAGATGTTAGCAGCAGATAGGCGAAATTCTGAAAGGTTTCATCCTGTCAGGCGGTTTTCAAGATATCATATGACCTTGTGGTCTTGGTGTTGAGATCATCTCCTCTTTGCTGCTGTCTCTGGAGCAGCAGGCTTTGATTTTAATTACAAGTTGCTATTGCTTCTCATAGACGTACTATAAGTCGTCGTCGTGACTGTCATGCCCCAAGCGGGCCTTTGCGAATCAACTCTTTTCTGTATCGTGCGGTGTCCCATATCTTGCTTAGGTTCATTTTTTTGCATTGAGATATTCGTTAATTTTTTCAAGTAAATCTTTCTCTGGCCACTATTTTCTCCATGTAAGGGAATACACATTCAACTGCTTTATCAGTCAGTGTAACTAGGTTACCCTTTCCTGGATTTGCTTAAAAAATAGCTTTGATTAATACACTTATAAATGGATACGATCTCATGTATAGAATCTCCAAATGGAATGTACTGTGGAAATAGGAAATGGGCTCTTATAGAGTGGAGAAGCAGAAGCTTTCACGATCAGTATTGCATCATGAATATTTATGCAAGTTTTTCTTCAAGAAAAAAAATTTCCTCTTTATAAAATGAAGCTGAACGTATTGGATAGTATTAGTATTCAACAATACAAATTTCTGAACGAGTGACATTCTGCAGATGGGTATGTTTTCTGTACGGTTATGTATGGCGCCAATAACTCATTCAATGAATAAGTGCCTGAGTAAGGTGCAGTTGTCAGCCCCAAACATATACCGTCTCAGTGTTGCATTTTGACTTGAAAGGTTTCTCTTGTTATCAACTTTGCATGATAACATAAAATATCTACCTCCATAAAATCTATAATTTCATCAAAGAATCCAAGGACTTGAGGTCATGTCAACAAGTAAATCTTGGCATACCAACTTACCTATGGGCAGTCCAACTTCTCTCTTGTTGATTTCCTGAGAGACATACTCAGTTTACTCCGTTACGTGGAAATTTGATTTCGCTATGTGATGTAAGGACTTTCATAAACTTGTGTGTTAAGGGCCAACTTAGCAGAACGTTCTTCAGGAATGTGATCGCTCAGGTCTTTATTCACCATAAGAATCACAAACAACGTGATCTTCGAAGAGTACAGTTACGGTGCTGTAAGTATTCTTACTTACTTTGTGATGTTACGGTATGCACTACTGTCTACACGGAACCATCTACAAGAGTAGAGAATGTATGCAGAAGATCAAAGCCCCGCACCCGTACCAGTGTTGACATAAGCAAGCGCCTGGCGAAATTTGCAAGTAGGTACTATCACAAGGTATTACTTTCCCACCCGACAGTTATCTCCTACCGTCTGTATCTTCGGCAAGTGTACTGAATAGTACTAATAGCTCGTGTGAGATCTGAAAACTATGTAAAACACCTTCATCTATGTTCTCCGTATCTTTTGTCATGAACTACTAATACGATAGAGTATAACAAGAAGGTCTCCAAACTCAGAGCAAAAATCCAAAACTCCAATCTTTAAAAATAACTCTAAACTCTGAAGGTCTGACTCTTGAACTCTCTTAAACTCTGACCTTCAGGTCAAAAGTTACTTTCTTAATAATAGTGATGGGCGTCACATACAATAAGCAGCTACTTCCCAGACTACTAATCAGAGAAGGAATAGGATCACTGATACAGAGGTATATTGCGACATGTGTGTTTTATTCTCGAGTTTGAAACGTCGAAGGTATGATAAAACGACGTAACACTGCATGCAGTCCACAACATTAGAATGTATATAGCAGTTGGTCACGATATGGCCGCTTATTCATGTCATTTGTTCCCTCTCTCTACTGTTTTTTCTCCTTCTTCATCAACTGAATATTTTCAATTATAATCTCTCATGACAAAGGTGGTAAATTCAAGTCCCATCTTTACCAAAACCCATCCTTAGAAACTTCTTTGGTGCTCCCTTAATATAGACGATGATGATGAGGAGATATGAGTTCATGATGAAGCACGAGCTTTCGTTGAGATCGTCCTTTCTTTGAAGTTAGATCGGCATTGCAAAGTACTATCGAAAGACTCATCCACCATGACAAAACAGGATTCTGCCGTTTATCCATTTACCTCTTTATATGAGAACTACATAAAATCCATTTTATAGTGCTGTTTCGGATTTAACATCAAACAACATGGGGAGGAACCACTCATCAATTTTGTCTCCTCTTTTTCCTAAGCATTCTGAAATGGTCGGATGCCTTGCAACAGAAGTTTACCATATGGTGTTAGCATCGAGTGTTACATCACAAGGCAAGTCTAATGATCTCTCTTCACTAAAATTTATGGAAGTGTGATAGCGACTGTTGTTGCAGTTCTTTTCGGATGACAAATAAAAAGGAGTTTTCCAAGTTTAGCTTTTAACGCCCAATGACAATCAAGTCTTCACTGTCGCTTATTGATGTTTTAGCAGGCGTTGGTAGACTTGCATCTCAACAAAATTTACTTGAAGAGAAATCTGAATCATTCAAAATAAACTAATTGAAACATATTTTTACATTTTTTTCCCATCTCTTGGCTCATCATTTATGGATGGTATCCGGATTTAAGCTATACCGTTCTACAACTGTTTGCCTCATTTTGACTGCTGTTTATTGTTTAGCTCTGTAGTCACTGCCAATCATTAAAAACGATAAGAGAGACAATTTGATACAAGGGAGTTGAATTTTCAGTCGTTTTTCCCGATTTCTATCACATACTGACGTAAGGAGCTTAGAAATATGTCCCTTGCAGACAGAGTGCTTGGATAATAAAATAGCTAAATAAGCAAAGGAATAACAGTGGGAGAAACGTGTAGAGGGTGGGGGACGATAGGGGTGATGGCACCCAATCTTTTGCTTTGGTAAATAAAAAGAAGTCGTAATCATAATCTAAATGTTTGGCAAAGTTTGTTAGTACGGACAAACCAATCTCAATTAGGGTATTGAATCAGTTAGACGACGTTCATAGCAATTCCATGATTTATTCTAAAATGAAATAATGATCGAAACCACGCTATAAGGCCAAAATTAACTTTCACCATCCCTCTACCACCCTTAGTAACTGCTAAGTGTCCGCTCATAAGGATACTGTCATTTTCGTCTGTGTTGAAGACATGCGAAAGAAGAGAGTTTACGAATGAGGTTGGATGCGAATCATCCCTTCTATTAAAAGCTCTCACAATCGTTAGCTTTATCTCTTTAACGTACTCACAAATTACATCCAGCACTAGCCTCCTTCATACATCTAAAATCTAAATAGTATTATATCGCACAGCATCTTTCTTGGATCCCCATCCAGTTCTTAATGCATTAAATACTTGATAATTAAACAGCCGCAAGAACCTTTAAAATCAATGAAGAATGCTTTCGGTACAGTCTTCTTCTCCCCCTTCTTTGTCTGTCTATCCTTTCATATAACTCGACATAACACAGAATATCATATTTTGAGCTTTGAGAGACAAGACAATCTTTCCTAACAGATCTCTATCAATAAAGTAGTAGAAGGGAAGCTACGATATCTTACACATAACGTATCAGTGCTTCAACTATTAAATTTATCGCGCTATATTAAAAATCAGGCAATGTTCCAGTCTTTGGCAGCAATCTTGAGACATTAAATTTTGTGTGTCTGCCATTTGCCTTATCATACCACTTTATACCTCTCTCAACTTCAACATTACGAAAGTATAAAAGGTGGTTTCATACAAAAAAGTCATACAAAAAACATTGAAGGATGGTTTTTGATGATATAATTTTAGATATGATGAGCTGTGTTTGATTAAATAGCATAATAGTAGGGCCTTTTGAAAACTTACATCTTCACCGTAACGAGGAAAATTCTTTGGTCGATTTATCAAAGATGGCCTTTTGTATTAACTGTCATATAGACTGACATCTGGCTAGGTTCTTCTTTCAGCAAAATATGAGGCGGATTCCTATTGTTATACTATTTCCAAGATTGTTTCCAAATCAGAGAGGGGATGATAAAGTGGGTGTGGCTCTTCCGCAGACATGCCATCTGAAGTCACGAAGTAGTACTTTTGATCAAAGTAATCTGGCTCAATGTTCTATTTTGGTACAGGGGGTTGCGTCGTGTTTCTTAAGAAGTAGATTTTGGCGAAGAAAAGGTGTAATGTAGTAACTGTATCTAATGGTGGCCTGTGGCTAGATCATTCTCTTCTCTAAGCCATCCTCCTCTTCACGTGCATATGCTTCTTAACCTCACATGGGTATTCTGTTGTTTGCCAAGACATCTTAGGCTTGGGATTTACAAAGGCCCGCATGGTTCTCCATGAAAAAGCTCCACATGATTGAGTGTTAGTCTGGCTAGAAGAGACTTACACGTGTTTCAAACTACAAGGGCAGATTGCTCTCGTTCTCTTGAAATCCTGATGCTATTCTCTGAACACGTGAATAAACGATCCCTCCTTGTTTACGTATTGTGTGTAGATTTACAGCATCCCAGTGGTTATTGATGCAAGCTATGAAAGAAATACATAGGGCAAATCATGATCCATGGCCTCCTTTATGAGGATAATCAATAGTGATAGAGAGGGCACACCTAGGCCAAGAGGCATCAAGATGACAACCGTCCCATAGTAACCATGTCAGATGCTATGTTATGATCTTAGACATTGTTTAGCAACATTGTTGATAAACATTAATTACTTTCGGATTACGTGAACGTTACGGCTACCATGTTATCTTCTAGCACGTTACTCATCAAGAAAGTACTTTTGTTTATCGGCAGAAAATGACACCAGGGAAGCATCCACCACAAGGTATTTTTAATTGCAAAGACAGTCTATGTTTACTGACAAACTAATCGTGGATTTCAAAGGAAATCAAAATTGGGTTGTGCATTTCTATTTTCATTATATGATGACAGGTGATGACAGATGCCTTAATTAATTCATCATACCGAGATCCAAAGCTATCATTCTCAAATAATCAAAACAATTCTGTTAGCATCATAAATAATCAGAGACAGAAGCTTAAAATTTGATTGTAATTAGCTAGTTCCAACTGTCACTAATAAAAATAACATTTTTCGCCCCAATAACCTTAGAGGTTTCTTCTCGTCTTCTGTTATGTACTAGAAAGTTTTCAACCAAGTGTCACCGTTGATGACATTCATCAAAAATTGATTATTAAAAAGGCTAACCCCAGGATATAATCTCTTTTTTACTAACAATTCAAGACCACGGCACTTCAATTTTTCTAACTGGGAACGATAAAACAGGCGAGGAGACGCGCTCTCTGTTTTCTTCTGTCTCCTTCAGATGATACATGATTCCTCTTAACCTCAAAATCTAAGCTAATTAACCTTTCTATTCTGTTCTGAATTCAAGTTGTCTCTTCCCGATGTAGATTGCAACTTCAACAGCTCGTCCGAAGTTCAGAAGCTCAGTTGCCCCCAGCTATTCAAGAGTCGACCGACACAATGAAAGACACCTACATTGTATTTGATGCATGTTCAGGATCTTTTGTTCGTAACACAGATAAGTTTATCAACAGTGTCTTTGTGTCGTATAGACAGACCAAGCTAGAACATTTTGCTCCCTCTGACATCTTCTAGGTTTGTTATTGTTTTAAATGCTTTAAACAATATCAATCTAGAGCAAAGGTTAACCATCCAACATTAATATCTCGTTATTGGAATGGTTTAGGGAAAATGTTGTGACAGTAAGTGCAGGGACACTAACTATTCTACGACAAAATATCTATCAGACGTCAGGCTTGCGAGATGAAAGATATTTTATGGACCAAAAATAGAAGTGCAAGTATTATTCAAATTGCTAAAGGAATAACAAAAAGTAAACCACGGATAGGATATGGTATTTATTATCTTTGCAGTGGAAGCCCCACACTCTCCTTTTTCTTGGGAACAATCTTATAAGAAAGCCAGCCTGGATTTTGCCCATAGTTTAAGAACACTGTAGAAAATAAATAGACATTTCCTCGTCCGACATCTTAAGGAAATCAAGATGGAAAGTGTCCCGTATACACGAATCGTCAGCATTACGATAAAGTTATTGACTACTTTTACCCATGTTTGGATTACATGTGAGAGTTAAAGCGATAGTAATGTCCTTGTGTTCATGAATGGATACCCATTCCCCGTTCTCTCTCTACTGTAAATGGAGAATGGCTTCCAAAGAGTATTTGTATGAAGAGCAGATGAAAAAAAATCAAATCCTAAAAGAGGCTAGAATCTATGGACAGTGAGCCTCACTTCAAATTTTCTGTTTCTTCTTCCAAAAAATCATGATTAGTCTTGAAATGTGTACTTAGAATGCTTGGTACTTTTCTGTTGATGTCTCCGTTGATAGAATTAACACTCTCTCAACATTAACCGTAACAAGGAGTATAGGAAATTTAAATACACTCTGGTTAGGTTGTATCCATACAGAAAGGACCGGGCCCAGTGGTATCAATGTATGTTGTATCAATGTATCATGCGACAAATTTCTTTCTTCCACATTCCAGCTAAGTATGCGAGCACCAGTACTATTGGAATTGGCAAGAGCTGCGAATTTAAAAAGAGGATTTTTTCAAATTCTGTGTAATGTCATGTCACCAAGCAAGTAGGATAATACCTTTTTAGTAATCATTGGCTATTCTGAAGAGATTTTCCTTAGAAATTTACTGAAACATATAAATTTTTGGTAGAGTTGAATATTTATACAATTTCGCATTTATGTAAATATCGCCTAAGCGTGAAACTCAGAATAGCAAATGTTCCACGTCTTTCTTTAGTGATTTACTTATATATTGCTGTGCCCTTATGCATTGAGCACTCTTGCGGATGGTTATTCACCAGATATATTTCTTATATATGGATTTATGTATGTATGTATGTATAATTTCTATGTATGTATGTATGTATGTATGTATGTATGTATGTATGTATGTATGTATAAATATGCATATATGTATGTATGTGTGTTTGCATGTCTGTCTGTATGTATATATGTCTCTATGTATGTATATATGTCTGTATGTATGTATGTATGTATGTACTCAGGCAGACACACAAGCAGTCATGAACTACATAGTATAGATCTCATAAACATGAAGTGCTTGGGGCGCCGGCCCGGTTCGAACCCAGGATCTCCCACTCCGAAAGAGAGGACTTTACCATTGCACTAAATAGTGCAATAGTAAAGTCGACAATCCGGCTAGTCAATCCCGAATTCTCACCACAACCAGCACCCTTATTTTCTGTTTCGCTGTTAGCTTCATCGGTGCCATTTCATTGATATAAGTACTCAGGCAGACACACAAGCAATCATGAACTACATAGTATAGATCTCATAAACATGAAGTGCTTTGGGCGCTGGCCCGGTTCGAACCTAGGATCTCCCACTCCGAAAGCGAAGACTTTACCATTGCACTAAGTAGTGCAATTAGTAAAGTCGAAAATCCGCCTAGTCGATCCCGAATTCTCACCACCACTAGCACCCTTATTTTCTGTTTCGCTGTTAGCTTCATCGGTGCCATTGCAACAGTACTCAGGCAGACACACTAGCAGTCATAAACAACATAGTATAGAACTCATTAAATATGAAGTGCTTATATACGTGTATACACTAAAAATGCCATGAGGCTAACTACAAGCTTTCAGTCTTATATATAGTTTAGTATACAGTATAATTTTCCCTTCTTTATTATAACATTTTAGAAATAGAAAATGCATCCATGGATTTCATGTCCAACATGAGTGGAAAAGCGTACTCAGAAACACATCTTGGAGATTCTAGGACAAATAGTGTGAACGATTCACGGCGGGACTTGAATGGCAACCGAAATGGACACCATCCAATGAGAAAAGCTCGCTCAACTCCTATTACATCCGATAATGGAAACGGGCTTTCTGATTCAAGGAATAACAGTCTGAAACGCAAAGGTGGCACAGTTGACTTGAATGGCTCAAACGGATCTCATTATTTAGGTGCTAAGGTTGGCTTATTCGGAGGTATGGATTCTCCCACAAATGACAGCAAGAGAGAACGAGAAGACATCGGTGCCAGTGCGAGAAGACTACGTATGCGTGGGGTGGCTACTTCTCGCACATCTCTTGACCATAGCTCTGAGATCTTGCTTTGTAAAGATGACAAGGTCACAAATAAGGGTAGTCGTTCGAATCTTCAACGTTTTTCTGCCGTTGATAGCCTTGCACTTGCAGAAGATACGCCTAAAGGAAACTTGTCCAGTGCTACTGACGCTAAACAGACGAGAACAGAAAAACAGGTGTATCACGAAACAAACCTAGGAAGCGATCCTCGAATTGCATCAAATGCAGCCACTAATGGAGTGGCTGGCTTCTACTTACGAGATGAAAATAAACGTGCTGGAAAAGCTATCGCATCCGGTAATGCGCTACTTAGCACGCCAAGCAGGCGTAAATCAGAGCAGTCACTAAAATCCACTGAAAAACGAACAGCAAACGAAGAAAGCAGAAAGCATGGTGTTTCCAGGTCTTTGAGTGATTTGCAAAGCTTTTCGTCGGGGAGAAATGGAAAGCGTGAGCCGTCGGGATATCGTGGTAATAGTACATTTTTAAGCAGTTTGCATGAAGTCATAGAACCAGCAACAGAAAAGGCAGGTGAAATGGAGATGACAGTTTTAGGATCAAATGGCGTAAACGCGAAAATAAGCAGTTCTAGCAAACATGGAAATAATTCCCCGTTAACAGTGCTAAAGAGTAGTGATAAAGATAAGCATTACACCTCCCAAGATAAACATGGTTTCAGCTCAAAATTAGTGGAAACTGAGTTTATTGGTCCTAACGAAACTAAAGAATTAAAGCCAGAAAAGACAGTAGTGGCGCAAACGGAGGGCAGTGGTAGCCCAATTAGTGCTCCTATTGCGGTGGTAAGGAGCAAAAAACACGATTTTGTAGACGCCCGGCCACCAAGGACAAATAATAATAATGAGCAAGTACGTAAGGAAAGAAAAGTTGTAACAGTGTCATACGGATATGTTCCGGCGGCGCGTAGTCCCATCAATTCAATAAACGTGAAGCCAACCTCAAGGAACGACGTTACCTTGGTCTCGGCACCAGAAAATCGCACCCAGACTCCTCAAAAAGCATCCCCAAAGAGGTTCTTAGAGCTGAGAGCAGAGGAACTGGTACAAAGTGGCGATATTCAAGCTTCATTGTGCTAAGATTCGTAAATTCTACGCTGTTGCTATAGTAATTGTTGTAGATAAAGAATATATATATTACGTACAGTTTAATGTCATGTACAGTGTTTGCTCTCCTTAGTTCAAAATCGTTAATGAATTTTAGATATAGCAAATCAATAATTTTTTTAAAATGTAGTTTATTTTGGGAGGCGAACAGTAGTTAAAAAGAGCATGTGTTGTGAAAACCATCATGAAGTTTTAAACTTGTGCCGACATGAATACGTGGCTTGAAACATATTCATTTAACATTTATGTGCATTCGTCTCATTGTTCAGTGATATTTTCTGCATCATTTAATGGTGGCCATAAATTCAGTTGCACAGTAAAATTTGCATGTTTAGTCCCGGATTGATGTTCTAGAATACTTTATGTCACTGTATTTTCCTACTGCGGACGTAGCTCGAAGAGTTTCCCTGATTGATAATTATATGCTGATGGAAGCTTTTGAACTTGAAACTCCGCAAACTCATTAAGAAATTCGTTGTACAAAGGATATGAATCAATTTCTTGACCATATATGATGACATTATTATTTTTTGGTAATTCAAGCTATTTTTAGCAAAATTTGGGAGTGTTATAGAGACAAGTCACATGGCACGGAGTGGCTGCTCTCCAAAATTGCGTTGAGCTGGATGCGATGTCCGCCGGTGGAGTATTAGGAGCTGATGTGGCGACTAGAGAAAAGTTAACTATGTTGTCACCGAGTCACCATAACCGAGAATGCGTAGGTCCCGGGTTCGAATCCCGGTGGTGATATTTTCACTTTTCTCTAGTATCTCTTCAAACTTGAATTATATATTTGCGCGTTTTAAGGGAGCTCCCCGAGCACTTCTGTTAATAATGTTTGTTGACGCCACGTGTCACTGTTGTACATGACATGAGTAACAAGAGCACCATTTTTGCGTGCTCTTTATATAGTGCTGTACGAAGACATTTTGCCATAAAAGCCAAGGATGTGCAAATACAAATAAACAATTTCTTTAGTCAATAACAATGATCTTGTTGTATATTTTGGATTGGAAAACATGTTTTTATGATCTTTTATGATTATGTATACAAGTCAGGATACGAAATATCGAGACTACAAAATGATTTCTGAACTTCTGGTCGTTCTGTTTGCTAACAGATATCCTTTGTATTGAAATCAAGAAGCGCTAATCATGAAAACAAATATTAAGTTCTACAAGGGTGAAAAGTGGGCCGGATGTAAATTGACCGGAAGTGTGAATATGGAAGGCTGATACGTGACACACGACCCGTAACACATAGCATGTGACTCGTGATGTGTGGCGGATAGCTACTGACGAGTAATCAATAACGGCGTTACCCCAGTGGTCATACAGCCGCATTGGTATATTACAGCTAATACATTCAGAGGTTTATCCACAGGAAAGCAGACAACCAGACCATCCAATATTTTAAAGTTTACTTCAGTTTTGGTTTTTGGTATTCAATTTAATAAAGATGCACGTACTAACAGTTCTCGCTGTTTGGCCCGTTTTGATATTTTTTTTTGGTTGCACTGCAGAATATAATGGTAATGCTGAGCAGAGAAAGTACTGTTCAACAAATTGTTGGGAGATATGTATACATGTACATGTAGTGGTACTGAACAGTGTAAATTCTTTAATTAGTGAAGGATATTAACAAAAGTATATATTTTACTATGGCACCTTGTTAGCACCTTTGCATAGAGTCTTTATGAAAGACAATGTTAAGGTTTATATGGATAATTGTAAATTTTGTCACAGTAGTCCTAATTAGAAATGCAAGACAGAAATTGGAAGAATGTTACCATTTTGCTGAAAGGAGAGTACATCCATGCACTTGATGCACAGGGAAACGAATGATCGACAGTAAGAAAATTTAAACAATGTGTAGGAGCTGGAGGTAGAGGTGACAAGGTCATCATTTTTGCACAGCATTCTATACTGCAGTTTTTTCTTGATCGTTCTGTATTTACCTTTTGCTAGTGAGAGTATCTAATGAGCTCCAGTGAACGTCATTATACAATTTTTTGTTGTTATGAAATGTTACGGCTCTTGTTCGGAATCCATTACCCTTATTAACTGGCCATTTCTCTTGGAGCAGGTCGAGGTGTGACTCCTTTGCACGTTTGCTTAGAAAGAGTCACATGGAAAGATGAAGCTACGAAGATCAATTTTTATGCCAAAATCCGATATGTTCAAGGGAACGTAATCAACCCGACTTAGCCGACGTAAGACGGATGTGAGAGGTTGATTCTTGTCAATTAAGGACTACTTATATAGATCTTGGTCGTACTCGTAACGTTGCTTTAGAGCCAGATAGTAAAAATGTGTTGTTGTTATGTCTGTCGCAAGCAATTGTATAATATCTGTGTAGTGATTATAATATATTTCATATCTTTTGCCCTGAAGATAAGTTGATAACAATACAGATTCGAATTTCATAGACTGAAATTTTGTTAGCCGGATATCAAATTTTTCACAAGATATTTATATGTAGTGATTTCAGATGTATATCTTTGTATAGAAGGGACGAATAAATTTTTCATGTACAGATTTGAAGAACATTAAGAATGTTGAATTGCATGTCAAGTGATTTGTTATATTCTCGTCTGAATGTGAGAAACAGGTGATTTTAGATAGCAGTGATTGGAACGATATGATACCATGGGATAATGGAACAGTCTTGGACGAGAAGATGTCCCTCTGGGTAAGAAGCGTGCTGAAGACCCTTGAATGCGCAATATTCATGCGCAATTCGTGACATTGATGAAAAAAATGGCAAAAAACCCCACCATTATTTATTCGAGGGGCTTATATACGCATAGATGCCTATCCATACGCGAAGGTGACTCTCTCGCCAGGCCTGTATGGTGTGCAGAGCAATGAGAAGGGACTGTAACTTTCTGCCTTTTCTATAGCCTTGCAAGGTTTCAGTACCGCGTATAGTTGCGTCTTATGTACAGACAGCAATAAGAGAGAGGTGTTAAATTCCATTTTTGTCGTAAATATTTCCATCGACATCAAAGTTTTGCAAAAGCACAAGAAAAGCTTGTTAGAGGCCCACACTACATAGTGACAGAAGCGATGTTCCGAATTGTTCCGGTAGGGTCTGTTAGCCTCACCTATGACAACACACATGGAACCTAATAAAAACTCAAGGTTCGACATACGAAGACCAACTCTGAATGCATACAGTTGAGAACACATGGCTTAGTTGGTATTTGCCTAAACAAAGTTGATCAATCGATTCAAATCTACAAATGCAATAATGGTTTCACAAATCATCAGAATTTAATGTAACCTGACATGATGCGTACAATGATTACAAGTTGTCAAATATTGGCTGCAGTGACTTCAATAGTATAATCATACCAAGGAATAGAACAATAGAAAATTAAAGAAGTCGTAATTACCTCTTGGGTCCTCTCTTTTAATACTTGGTAGTCTCGCAACGTATCTAACTAAACTAACCTGATATACTAAAAATCCCACTTGCTTATATACTATTCGAAAACGTAACAAAATCTTTACACGTGTTTTTCTGTATAAAAATCTCAAGGCAACTATTTGTCTTATCCTGTTTATCAAGTAAAAATAATAAAAATAAGTAGGTCCTCTATTCAGGTTTTAAGTGTACGTTGTCTCAATTCTTAATTTCGAGTTCTGTCTTTAAGGTTTGAATGAACGTTTCAGGGTTTGTCCTGTGTGTTAAAGCTCTCAGAAGCAGCATATAAATGACTTCAATTTCCCAAGTTTTATTTGCAGGGCGTTACTATCACCAGGTTCTTAACACGGTGCTTCAAGTAGTCTTTGCTTAACATATGACCAAAACTTCTAAGGAAGAGTTAAAGGTCACCATTAAAGATACCTATGGTTTTAAAGTATTAATGTGTTCCCTTAAGAGTTGAACACTTATTGATGCAGAAACGGCGGAGGGTGGATAGATTCCAGACTTGAAGGGTTACTGTGTTGTGGGGAAGCACACCCAAAATTGCATAGTTTTCTAATCAGCCCTAATAAGTCGGCCACTTCTAGATATTGCGTAAAATATTATGGACGAACTATGAAGATGGTAAATCGGCATATAAACCCAATCAATGCTGATGCTGAATGGCTTTATGTACCGTAGTATGGGCTTTAGGAGAGCTGGCCGTAGCGGGCCCCTAATTTGATTTATATAAGTTGAAATTTAGGTAAGAAAGGGCGCCATCAAAAGGGCTATTATGTAGTGTTTTCAAAATTGTTATTAGTCGTCATCTTGATGAAAATTTGACAAATATATTCTTCTGTTTGATCAGTAACGCGCAATAAGAAGAATGATCTCGAAACTTCGCTCTTGAGATATATAATGTCACCAGTAAAAATCATGTCCGGTTTTGACCCTTCCTCCTCGATCTTGGAAAACCCAATTTTGTGTTCATCCTAGAACAGGTGTAATACCTTTCTTTTTTAACCTATAGCTAGATATTTTTTACAATAGCTCTATTCTCCTTTACATTAGAAACTAATTCCTTTAGTATTATGTGAACTCATGCCCGTTAAAGCCTCACACTCCAAATTTTATAGGGTAGCTAAAAGCTGAGCAACCAACTAAAAGCTGAGGAAGCTGGCATGTATTTGGTACTAAACTATACTAAGTTATGTTTGGAACTGCTTAAATGTTTTAAGCCCGAAGCCCGCACCCTCTCTTCTCTGTAACACTTATATATTTCGTACGTAAGCATACTTCTAGGAGGCTGAGAACTATAGCTCTAGAATCGGTACTTAAGTATACTTAAGTCGTTTAAGAATAGTTGCAGATCTGCTTTTTAACATACTTCCATTGTAGTCTGCATCATAGTCAACACATTCTTTATCTTCTATTAGCTTTCAAAAAGGGTGAGGGCTTCATATAGCGAATACAGTTCATTTAGGCGCGACAAGGAACCCAGCCCTATGAGCAGAATACGGATTACTCTTCCATGTCCTTTTCCTTTTGGTGAGAGAAGACAGTAGCGGGGAGGAGGGGGCTTGAAGGACTTGTCCCTCCTTTCTTAAAGAATAAATTTTCATTTAGTCGAAATCCTATGAGAAAAATTCGAGAAGTAAATTACTCGTCAAAAAGACTTAACTGCTTTTGTTGACCTTTTATCTGTTTGCAGAATTTTCAAAACGTTGTTTTTTAAAACAAACTTCTATTATACTTTAGTTTAATTAGATGCAACGTACCACCACAACAACCATTTTATAAATGTAGATACATAATCTTATTGTGTTCTTAAAAAAATAAATGCAAATCACAGATTTGGTTTCCCAACTGTCAACATTTATTAATAAAATCGAGACCTGGTAACTAACCAACTCTCTTGCTTATAAAAAGCGAGTACTGTACTGCAGTCGGAAATACTTGAAAAGTTGGTCTGTATTAAAAAGTTTATAAATCAAGTTAAATGAAAAATTCTTAATAGAACAAGGTTTGGCCCGACAATCCTCTGGAGCAATTATGTATCCGACAACTAGTCTTATTTTGAGCCTTTGCAGGACAAAATAGCCATACATTTTATCTTCCCCTACAGCTACCGTATTTGGAGAATGATTTTGTTATAGTGCACTCTGCTAATTTAAGGGAGTATGCGTTATCAGCCCAATAACAGCGTCGTCAATGGTAACGGCGTTCATTTGCAAATACTTGAGTGTAATGAAGGGCGCAACTTCTGAGCAACATGTCGCTCCAAACCTTTAAAATTGCCGTCCACACTCCTTTTACAAGTTATCCTTTGTCGCCAGACTGAAGCGGTGCTACCATGGCCCCTCTTGGCGTCCTTCTTCTAAGGCCCTTGAAGCCGATGGATTAAGACCGATTTACACGCTACGATGTTGTCGGGCCGATTCACAGTTGGTATGACGTAAGCTTATTGTTGAGGAGCCTGATTTCACGGTTGTTGATCTCAGCACAAATCGGGACGATTCTAGGAAAGTCTGTGACATTTGAACAGATTTACTCCCGATTTTTGATGTCGTGGCAGTGTCAGTTTTAACATGGACGCCTTGATAAGGCGACGAGCAGAAACCACATTACTGGTAGGTGCGTCTTGTGGGGACACTCTGTAGGCATATCAAAGGATAATGCCGGGAGTTTTATATGCAATTTTAGCATAGTCGAAGTTTTTAATGACAAACATACCAGATTCGAAATGGCCAAGTGGTTTCTTTTCCCATGCAAGGGTATAATACCACCCAAATGAATGCAGCCTCCAGAACCTAGGCTGTTGCTTATTTCCCATTCTCAAGTAAGGTTGCTGTTCGGGGTAAACTCCAATGGTCTTTGGAATATCCTTCAACTCTGAAGCTATAGTGCCCATTCCTCTTCGTCGTATGGCGCTTCGTTCAAAGATGTAAAGATGTCAACATTCAAGATGGCTCCCAGTAAGAGGACTCGAGATTCGTAAGTACTGTCTTAGCAGTTTAGTTTTGCAGCTTCTTTTTTCTATGTTAGCTTAAACTATCTAAGTGCTTTTATACCTATTAGAGATATTGATATCTTGGAAAATTACTGAGGCCCTATTCGTTCTTTTAATCGATTTATTTGATGATTTTTACCGGAGCCTCAGCTTCGGATCGGAGGGTTGTTATGTATTTATAAGTTGTGATTTGGCCTACTTAAATAGTGTGGCTTTTGCAAGCACAGGCAAGAACTACTGATGCTTTGTCTTCAATAACTTCTGAAGAGAGTTGCAAGGATTGCAAAACTACCTGCTCAGGAATTCTTAATCTTGTACAAGAGGCTGCGATGTAGGCATACTGAAGTGAGTATAATACGGTAGTAGGTCTATGGGACTCGTCGACGTTGTCAACCAAGATTTTGCTTGTCTCAGAAACTTTTTTCTCATTGAAACTGTCGCTGTTATATGACGACGAGGAAATACCACAGTTGAGCCTCATCACTCACTGCTTAAACATTGGAGTGAGTAATGGTAGGAATGCTGTTTCTGGAGGTACCTAGGTCAGTGTCCAGGGCTGGTGGCAGATCAGGCTGTGTATTTCCTTGCGCAAGTATACATAGCTCACGTTTTTTGCACGAAAAGATAGACTTCAAAGTTGGCAGTTCATGAAACCGTATTCTACATCGGGCGTTTGAGATGTTACATGGGCATGGGCTTTGGCAGGCCGCTTTAATACAGGTACTTCTAAAACCTCGAATTCCTGCAGGCTGAAACATGGTTGTGTTAGAGTATGAGTGTGGTCTTAGTGAAACAAAATAAGTTTATTTAGTGAGCAATTTTTGTCCTTAAAACGTAACTAGTGCCCTTTAAAGAAGGCTGTAAGCTTAAGTAGGTAAAGCTAATTTTGTAAAGACCACATTTGCCCCATTTTCATGTGGATTTTTTTCTGACCTTCATCAATTTTGTGTTGGACAAAACTATGCCATTAGTTTATCACAGTGCTTATTTTGAATATTAGGTCATCCTACTTCATGTAAATAACGTATCATAACCACCAACTACTTTCGTTGATTCATATTTAGCAAGAGTAAAATACCTAAAAATTTGTAAACAAATGATGATACAAACATCTTTTAACAGCAAAATACTTGAAGTGCTCTCTAAAATTTCATATACAAGTTACAAAAGAATTTTTTATAGGCAGAATTTTTGAAGAAAACGTAGCTTACATTTATCTACCATTTTAAAAGGCCTGATAAGAAAGGGTTAAGTGATTTTACTAAAATATGATTTTTATAAAAACATTCACAATATCATAATTATCAGATACTTTCAGGCTTTCGAAGCATTTTGAATTGAAAAGAAATTATGCAAAAGGAACTGTCAAGAAGGACTCCAAAAGCCATCCTATGTAGAATTGGGTTAAAATACCTAATTATAATACCAGTTACTTTGTTCATATACATACAAAGCATGTGGTAGGCCTATTTCATTCAACAGTTACTATGAAACTGTAGCCTAGAATGTCACATGTAAACCTATCTTACAAAATTGTTATATGAATGTAATGCATAGAAAGAGATTCAATTACACAACTCATGGATGTTTCTAATTTTTGGACATTTACATGTGTTACATGTCTAAAGGTTAAGGAACCAATTTTCGTAACTTTTAAGATATTAGTGTCTTGGTTGAATCCAGGCAAGGTTACTGTACTTACTGTTACTAAAGGTTGTGTGGTCTGCTACTTATGCCACGACCAACGTGTTATACAGTTGTTACAGGCTCTTTTCTGCATGCAGGGCCCTTCTCACATGCAAATAATTTTTCCACATATTTATTGTGCTAGAAAGCAGGAGATATATAGCAAATCTCCATTCTGAATATCAATTTTTTAATGCTCATACTTGTCCATATGCATAGAATAGCAGTAGATGCTGCTGCTGCTGCTGCTGCTGCTGTTTTAACATCATGCACTCCCCTTTTCAGGGGCTAGGGCAGTGCTCATGAACATGGGACTTGTTTGGAGTATAAAGCACCATAAGACCGGATGCTTTTCCTGACATCACCAATGGCCATTCCAGGATTTGAACCTTGACCCTCCTGAACTTAAGGCAAGGAACGTATCCACTAGACCACGGTGACTCATAATAGCAGTAGCTAGGCACTAAATCATCAAGGAGCTCTTCTTTCATATTAAAAACAATTCATCAAATTCATGTACAAATTCATACAGTTACTTTACTAACTATCACGTTTTTATGGTATTCTTTCCATACTTGGGACTGGGCCCCTTATGCATGTCAAATTTTATTCATGTAGAGTATCAGTGGTTTTGGTATGATCAGTGCAGATATTGGTAGTTCTCTTTTTCTGAACACAATCTTGAGTAGTGTTCTGATTTAGAGTAAACCAAGAAGTACTCACTATACCATTGTTACTCACCCCAGTTTTATGATAGCTGCAAGGCTATTAAAGAGATATAAGTTAATAAACAAATGTATCAACTTATAATTGATAAATGTATCATTAATTTTGACTTAACTGGTAGATGATAATGATATGGCAATCTCTTGATTTCTTGTCCTTTACCCAGAAGAGTCAAGATTATATATCAATATTTATCCCATATGAACAATAGATGTACGTGGCCCTGAAGTATATGAACTTTCTAAATTATAATTTGTATTATTAAGTTTAGCATGCTCAACAAACTGCAATTGATATAAGAATCTGTGTTTGTTTCACAAATAAGGTATCATTAATGGTGGAGCCAATATGATGTGGGATTTCCCCCTTTCCATTTCTGACTAATTTGGAAGTGGGTAGTTGAGATATATTCAAGCTGCTGTAGAGCTGAGAAGAAGATCTTATCATATCCTGTCTGCACAGCCATGATGACTGTATTAACAGTGTTTCTGTATGAGATCTGGATGGTGTTGAACAGTGGCCCTTATCCTTTTAAAAATTGTGGATCCCTTTCAGAATTTGGAGAAAACTATGGTTGTAATCATATCAACATAACTTGACTTGCAAATTGGACAGCAGGAACCTTGATTATAGTGTTGATTTTAAAGATTAAATTGTTTGATGCTGGAGGCCCTGACTAGAATTGTTTTAGTGTCAGCTGCTGTTATGAGTACCATAGATGAGAAGAGAGACACTGTCAGACAGAAGCAGAGTCCAACCAAGGATTTAATGGATGACAAGTACAAATGGTGCTACTGCACACTGTAGGCAGAAATCTGTAATGCATATAAGAGGTTCATAAACTGTTTTAAAACTTTAAAGTAAATTCCCTAATATGTATTCCTTCTGTCCAGGTACATGTTGGCCTATTCCCAGAACTACAAAAACTGCTTTAATTGCATTATCAAAGGAGTTTAAACTTCAAAAGCAATTGTTATTGTTTCTAATGGTGGTGATATCTAATCATATCTAGAAATTTAAACTATATGAAAAGCTATTTTTATTGCTATCCATTTGCACAAATAATTTTATAATTAAAAAACTGAGGAGAAAATTTATCATGAATTTTTATATGTTAATCTTAAAATATCAAACCAGAGGACAAAAGAAAGCACACACACATGTTACTTTGCACCTTCCAAGTTTTCGTCCATCAACCTGGCTATATAGCAATATGAATTATTTTGACTAGGAAAAGGATAATCAGTTGTAAAAAATAAAAGAAACAAACATCAATTCAAAACTGTTGTGTAATGAATCAGTCTTTCTGCATCAAATACCTATAACTGCAACATTCTTTCCAGTTTAACAGCAACCTTATTACCAATTTCACCAAATTCTGACAATACAGAAGGCGAAGAGCACCGTTACTTTTAGTTCTGTTCCTATTAAAGCTTTTTCCAATATATGAAAATTTATGCAGTTGTTGTCATCCAACTACCTTGTCGACAGCAGTAGCTTTTCAGATATCCATAGAGAAGGTAATTGGCAAACAATCTCCTTACTGCAAATCAGTAAGAATGGAAAAGGATTGGTCTCTCAATTCTAAAATTTTGGTATTTCTGTTTTTGATTTAAGCTGTTTCCTAAAGATTTGCCTGGTTGAAAGTCAACAGTTCTTGTAGGGTAGAAATTGTCTTATGAAGCCCTGGCTCTGATGGTATTGACCATTTTGACCAAGATGAGACTTGGCCATGATCTGCTGGAAGATACATTTACAAGGTTTGATGAAAGAAACATAGAGCAGCAGGATGAGGAAGTATTTTCTTCACAATATTTTGTTCATCACCATCTTTTATTGCTCTGTTTTGGCACAGAATACCAAGATTTTTGCCAATCCATTCAAATTTGGCGAAGGAGTGAACCCATAAGTCAAATATGTCAATGCTGTTGTAGTTTTTAGAAGTGGCTCCCAAAGCAGAAATCTTCTTTGATGGCATCAGAATGCACATAGAAGATGAAAACTAATGTATGGCAAAAATAGGAGACATCAATACTTTCATACACTTCATGTTGTAACTAACAAACCTTCTATTACCTAGTCAATGAAGAAAACTACAGTGCATGTCCGCAGTTCTGAAATGTGATTTCTAAATTTCCTTCTCCACTCTAAGCCTTACACTAGCTTGACTATTTCCAATGCACAAGGTTTCTGCAATATTATGTAACTTAGGTAATACCGGAAATCCTTCTCAGGATTAGCCAGGTCTCTATTTACCAAGTCTCCCAGACACTCTCATATAAGAGTTTAAACATGTTTCCCTCCAGTGATAGATATTTCTTGATTAGCCTGCCTTTAGAGAGTGAAAAAGATGGTAAGTAATATTCTTAACCTTTCCTGCATGCTCGTAAATTAGATTTATTCTTCACAGGGGGCTGAGGAGGCTGTGCTAGTCTAACTTCATCTCTCTCTCAGTTTTGTAAGCCAAAAAAGCCAGAATTTAAGGCAAACAGGTATTATGAGCCTCATGAAACCATCATCTATAAATTTCACTGGAAAACTACTCATGTACAATCTGCCCAAGATTAAACCATCATCAATTGCCAAAGTCTGGGTTAAATGAACCAGATGTGCCATTTTGAAGTGAAATGCTTTGAAGGTATCCTAATCTTAGTTAATAAATGTTTTCTCCATAGACAAGTTCAACATAGTATTAAGCCAGGGTCCATCCATCAAAGTTCTGTGTAACTCAAAAATCACATCAAGAATCGTGTCCATCTTTCAAACCTGTTTGTTACTTAACATTGAGCCACTTTTGCATTCACAGCCAGCATGTGAAGATCAGGTAGAATGGATAATTGATATTTGTCCTGCAAATATAAAAGGTCATCATTAAACAGATTACACCATTCTCCATGTTACTGAACAATGTTTTTTGTTTGTAGTTAGCTTCTATCACACTTTCATTAAATTGAGATGGTATATTATGATGCATTTTCAATTTTTTTCACTTCTAGCTAAATATAAAGCTACATTTAAAGCAATGCAGAATGGTAACAGTTTAACAAAACTAGGTCACTCAGGCTACATAAGATGACACAAGTTAATTTCCAAATTCCTCCCAATGCTGTGCCAGGCTCAAGGAGTATTCCTTTTCCTTCAAGAATGGAGGTTGTTCATGGAAGTCAACTTCAGTTCAATCTCCAGTCTCCTCCAAGGACTTCAAATTTGGAAACAAAACATCAAAAACCAAGGCCTATTTTAATTGAAAAGTTATTGCCTCCACCTACTCACTCACTGGCAGAGCTACCCAGAAGTTCTCAGGTTGAAGGAACAGGTGTACCTTTAACTAATTTGTCTAGTGAAAGACTAACACTTGCTATCCAACTAGCTAAATTGGACATAAAACAACTTAAGCGAATGTCTTCATCTTCCAATGTTGATCAAGTTCCTAATCATGGTAATGAAGTGGTTAGAAATGTTGCTGAGCCAGAAAAACCACAAAAGCCACGAAGTGCCTCATCGAAGAAGGTGAAAAGCAAGCAAGATTCTGCTTCAAATAGAATTGTCACTAAAAATATTGGTGAATCAAACCAAGGGAGAGTTGGTAAAGTTTTAGTATCCAAAACACCTGGAAGTAGGTCGGAAAAAGTTTCAGAACTAAAATTTTATCCGGAACAAGGAAGTGAAAATCTGAAGCCAAAGACCTTTGACAGGAACAAGGAAATTTCAGAGATAACAAGACTCCGTAAAGAATTGCAAAATTATATGAAACGTCTTGACAAACTCATAGTTCATGAGAGATCTCCCGACTCAAATCCAAAACGGAAGTCCGCTCAAAAAGATGAAGATGATGTTGCAAGGATGAATGCAAGGGCAGAGGAGCAAGCTTCACGGTCGGCTCGAATGCTTTATGTATTGCAGAGGAAGGTATGAATCCATCATTTAGTATTACAGAGGAAAGTATGAATCCATCATTTAGTATTACTGAGGAAGGTATGAATCCATCATTTAGTATTACAGAAGAAGGTATGAATCCATCATTTAGTATTACAGAGGAAGGTATGAATCCATCATTTAGTATTACAGAAGAAGGTATGAATCCATCATTTAGTCTTAAATTATTAGTATAGCTGTATCCTATAATTTATTACTCTCTCTTTAAAATGACTCCCTCCTGTATCAATTAAATGTGGCACGAAGAGCATTTGTAAACTGTTTTATGTCCTTTCATTTATTGCCAATTATGACATTTTGATATTGTTGACATGACGTAGTCACTGCTGCATACCACACTGTTTTCACAACTCAACACGTTTCCCTGAACGTCTTATATCATTCTAAGGTATATTGTATCCATTTTGGACGCAGATCATTGCCTTTACATGGGCGTGTGTTCGTAAAGATTCGGTTTGGGTTACTATTGATCAATGTGACTGTATTATTTATCAAAACGGGAAATTAACGAAAACAGCTTATCGATACTTATAAGCTCTGAAAAGAGGAACCATAAGGAATTTGGAGGGCAATTTGAAGCCCTATTAAAATGATAAGAAGGTACTGTAAGGGTAAGTGGCGTCCCTTGAGAAATTGAGGGCTATCATGGCCTCCATATACACATGTGTCTTATGTTCTTGTGTGGCTACAAAAGTCACCATAATATCATACTTTTCTTGCAAGATTTTTTGATGATAGTAATCAATAGTATTCATTGGAAAGAAGTTCAAGAGCAATTGAGGCAGGCATACTTGACAGATTTAAGTGGACTTTTTGGGCCTGCAGATTACCATGACAAAAGTCACCCAGCAATGTTCAAACAGAGCAACTTGTTGTGAGACCTAGTGTTGCAGATGCTCTCTGTGCACATATACTGTAAGAGAAACTAGTAATGCGGGAAGCTATATATGGAAGAGAGCCTTATTTGGAAGAAGATTGTGGGCTTGAGCCTCTTTCACTAACAATAAGAATAAATAGACTACCAAACCTTTATAAAATATGTGACATTGCAACAGTCTCACTGCCGATTATTGTTGTGTTAGCACTGCCTCAATAGTTTAAACATGCCGGTCTAAGTAGACAAATCAGCTACACAATGACTATGTGGTCCCTTATCCCCAAGCAAGTCTATAATATGTTCTATGTGAATCAAGCACTTGTAGAAGAAGTTGTTAATGAATAAGAAGAAATCCAAAACGCGTTTGATGAGCTCCCAAATCGTCGAGCGTGTCTTGGAGCCTAGTAACACTTGGGCCTAACTTTGGATTAGTCACTTGATTGAATCAGCTCGACAAATCGTTGTTGTAAATCAACCTTGCTCATACAACTGCAAAGATCGTAGTAGTAGTGGTAGTTTCGTTTATAGGTCACACTTCCATAAAAATCCCATATAGGAGGTGTCACACTCCAACACCGCTGCATATCCTTCCTCCATTGCGGAGTAAGGACACCATAGTATCTATTTTGGTC
Organism: Carybdea cf. marsupialis auct. non (Linnaeus, 1758); assembly: GCA_010016065.2. Taxonomy (NCBI): domain Eukaryota; kingdom Metazoa; phylum Cnidaria; class Cubozoa; order Carybdeida; family Carybdeidae; genus Carybdea; species Carybdea cf. marsupialis auct. non (Linnaeus, 1758). Next base: position 43,174 of record JAAAKL020000368.1, read on the forward strand.
CATAGATTCTGACGTCTCCATCCATTTATTTCTTTTTTCTTTTTCTAGGGAGTCCAGCAAACGGTCCTCTGTTTTTTGGTATCCTGTATCCTCCTACTCTTTCCAGGTGTTTTCACTTCCCAGGGTACAGCATGAAATTTATTGTTGTCTAACTCCTCTTTTATAATGATATGTTGAGCTGGTTTTGTGATCCTGCACCAGCACTGAGAGATAGTCGCATATATCCATGGATATTCCCTCGATGTTAAGGACCTACCTTATCCTGGGCGACGACCGAGCTAGTATGTTTCCTCCTTTTTACTTATTCTTCTCAAATTTAGGTGTATGCTTGTGATCAGCCCTGGCAAACCTGGTCCTAGACCTCGACCCCCAACACGACGACAACATGGGGATCACGGTCGGAGGGATATCATAGTGAAGCTGTTTCTCTCGTTCCATTAATAAGCTAGCTAACAAACTACTTGTGTACTAAGATGAAAGACCTAATAGACATAAGCTTTCCACTTGTTGCACACATTGCACTGAAAAAAGCAAAATTTTGCATAGTTAGCTATTTTAATGACTTAAAAGGCTACCAATATATAAATTTATGTTGCCTTTTTCCCGGACTTAGGTGCAAGAAATTCAAGATGAGTTAGAAAGACAAACCGGACTCACCAGACATACAAAAAAGGTAAATACATGTAGTCACTGATTATTTATCAGATGTCCCACATTCCCTTCTATAAAAGACCATTGTGAGTTGTTACGAACGAAAATATGACGTTTGACTGGGTTCGATGGGAGTTAGAGAGGTGCTAATTCTGTCATTATTTTATTACCCAGACAAGATAAGTACTGCTTGCTTAAGCTTCTGGTGGTACTTATATCTTTTTGAACTCTAACAATGTTTACAAAATGGAAGACCGTGAGGTATGCCAGTTTACTATCTTCCTCACAACCTCAATTTTCCTAAACAGTTAATTCTCACCCAAAATCATCCCCCGTTGTTGCCGTTTAATCCGTCAAGGAAATTCGTCAATTCTTCCCTGCTGGA
>JAAAKL020000369.1:0-44166 GCA_010016065.2 Carybdea cf. marsupialis auct. non (Linnaeus, 1758)
ATTGTTACATTACTCGAATATACTAAATGACTATAATGTTCGTTAACTGGATATGCGGTTATCATCCTACTACTTATCGGTAAGTATATTATCCATCATGATGTTATTAAACGATATATACTATAGGTTTAAACGGATAGAGGTTTCAAGCACGTCACCCGATAAAAATCAGACTTTCATTGTCTGATAGGCCTAGTAGTACATATACTAAAGTCTCTCGTCTAGTGACATTCGCTACAGAGGTAAACGAGGCAGTCAAAGTTAGATTGACATTTTAATAACCATTGTAAGGACTAAAACGGTTCACACATTGCATCGTTCACCTGAACCGTTTTAAAAACGGTTGTTCAAACAGTTGTAGTCGTGGAGGTGGTTTTTAAGCCGCTTTAGTTTTTCGCTGAAGTCGTCTAACAAGTACCTACAATAAATATTGCAAAGGAGAAAGAAATAATACCAAATGTTTTCTGTGACAAGAAGTCTTGTCGATTTTCTGCCCTTCCGCTAACCTGAAAATTTATCTATTAGCTATGGCGTAGGGTAAACGAGTATCCTCATGGTCAAATACTAAAGTTGTATCTCTACTAGAGATTTGGTAGGGGCACGTTAAACTGAGGCTAAAAGGAACGCTAAGTTGACGATTCCATCGCTAGAGCATTGTGTTTGTGAGGCTTTCAGAGAGGTGCCCATCAATACCAATATAAAGACAGCCCCCAAAGGTCAAATACAATCGAGAAAAGGACTAATTTTTTCTTGCTGAGGTATTGCTAGAGTTATCACTTTCTACTACTTCGAAGTGACGGACCGTCCGCAGGCGGAAAAGCCATCGTCTAGGGCGGCATTCACTTTTAGCGCTTGGCTCAATAAGAAAATAGAAAAAGATAAAGAAATTGCTGAAGCTCCTGAATTCACAGAGGGATCGACGCTTGGCTCAATGAGAAGATAGAAAAAGATGAAGAAATTGCTGAAGCTCCTGAATTCACAGAGGGATCGACGCTTGGCTCAATGAGAAGATAGAAAAAGATAAAGAAATTGCTGAAGCTCCTAAATTCGCAGAGGGATCGACGCTTGGCTCAATGAGAAGATAGAAAAAGATAAAGAAATTGCTGAAGCTCCTGAATTCGCAGAGGGATCATGACAAGAAAGGAAGTCGACATCTTTGGCTTCTGCAATCTTTAGGCACTAACCTTCTAAAAAGAAGGCCTTTGTAAGAAATGAATCAATGCTGGTAAAATTTCAATTCCAAATGTCGTAAAAATCCTCAATACCTTCCTCTTGGCAAAAATGTATTTTTACGTGCGTGCATGTCCGCCTATCTTTCAACATGAACGTTGAGGTCTTTATTTGAGTAACGATATTAAACCCGTCTAGTTTTCTCCTTGGTTACTTTAATTTTGCTTTATGTTTTCAAGCAAAGCACATATTATTTCTTTGAAAAAACAGTTGATGCGTCACACAATGAGGGAAAAGTCAACGTCTTAATGACATGAGCTGACTACGACAAACGTGCAAACGTGGAGATCACGCTTTCCTGTACTCTTTCCCTTATCACTACAAACCCAACTATGCTCCTGAGCATTTCAGTAAAATCAGGGAGTCTCTCATAACTAGGTATAGAATAGGTTCCATTCTCAGTTATGGTTTGACCTTACCTGTGATGATTCTTCGGTAAAACGGTAAATGAAAAGTGCAGGCTTGAGACAGAGCTTTCAAAACACATCTGGGATTTAAAAGCGCGTAACATTAAGCACAACATCAAGTGGAGCATTGTAAAACTAGCTAAACCATACAATGGGGGCAGGCGTAAATGTAACTTGTGTATTACAGGATAGTATGCAATTATAACCGCTGGTAAAAGTAACCTATTCAATTAGCGGTCAGAGGTTGTCTCGAACTGCGGACACAGGAATTCTTTTGTTACCAATAAGTACAAGGACAAATAATACGACCTCGTAATTGTATGGTAAGATGGACTATACATAAAGGTGCATTTGAAGAACTTTCTTTCACGGTCTGAAGAACGTCAGCAGACAGGACGTGAAACCTAAGGTAACTGCGGAATTTTGCTTTTCCTTGTTACCACTGCTTAGTACTAAATATATATTCATGTATGTATCAATGCATATAGTATATATTCTGTAATAATTTCCTCCGTTTATGGCGGATCTAGTTGCATGTTTAACTGGTTGCTACCGATGGGCCTAGAATATCTGTAAAGACAGTGAGGTCTGATTGCAGATGATCTTGGAGTTTTATGATTAAAATTGATGTTCCAGACAGCCCTTGGATTTGATCTACCTATAATAAGAGGCATTATAAAAAGGCGAGATGTAATTCTCCTATTTTATGATAATAGCAATAAGGATATTTTACTTTAGAAAAAACAAGTACCATGTAATAAAATTTAGTTTTGCCATTTTACTATGATAGCAAATACTACATTACCTATTTAAGGATCACTTAATAATGTTGAGGTAAGAAGACGAGAAATATAATCTACCCTGAGGAATGATGTGACAATTGTAAAATGCTTGAGTAGAGTCTACTTTAAGTGATATGTAATACAAAACCTGTTCAGTGAAAATATGGTCTTCAATGAGAGGCATAATAAAAAATTAAATATACATTTTGCGGAAAAGGAGGCGTTGTGAACAATTGTTATTGTTTATTTAGTTTAAACCAAGTGTTTATCATCATGATTGTTAGTATGTCTGCCTGAGTATTTATCTATGGAAACTGGCACTTACAAAGCTAATAGCGAAATGGGGAAAAAATAGGCTGATTGGTGGTGGAAAGATTTAGGGATCGACGTCCCGGATTGTCGATTTTGTTACTGCACTGTTTAGGTGAATGGTGAAGTCGGCGTTTTCGGTGTGGGAGATCCTGGGTCTGATTCCCCCCAGCGCCGTATGCATTTCATGATTTTTGGTTCTATACTATGTATTTAGATATTTAATGCAGTAAAGGAGAAAATTATTCAGTGGCAAAAATTTTGCTGTACCGAATTTTACTCCATTCGTTGGCAAGAGGAAGTTTTTAGACAAGGGAAAAGCAGGAAATCTGAGAAGGACTTCACTTGAAATGCCGTTGGCAGCTATTGTGACTTTTCGTCTCTGTAAGTAGCTCATGAACCAAATACAGAATGTTTCTTCAGTTCATATTTAATACGTCAGCAATTAAGAAACAAACGCTTTAAGTGTTGAATCTCCGTTATGCCTACTACTTTTATATTAAACGACGGCTGCAGACATGAAAGTCGTGCTTCGAAAAAGCTTTGCTCATGAAGACTCGACTCATTCAAACGTCAAAAACTAATTTTTATGCTTGCAAAGCAATTAAATAGCACACGAAAAATTGTACATATGTTGATCTTTACGAGCAAATGCTAATGATGCCCAATATATGGTAACATGGATGCGTCAAGCATGAAAATATACGTGCAAAACTTTACATTTAGACCTAGAGGAACGGAAAGCTAGGTTTTCAAAATTCCCAGGAGTGTTGAAAGGTTGACATCTCTATTTGCCTAATAATTACCAATCGAGAGACTTAATAGAGAATGCTAGCGCATTATTATTTTATACCTTATAATTACTGTTGTTGGCTATCCTACAACAGAGAGTTTTGTGTTTTTTTCAGAAATATTACATGTATGTACGTATGTAAAATCATTGATACTTTATCATGGGTAGTTAATATCAAACTAAATATCTTGGACTTCCAAGTAAACAATTCATTAACCAAATAAAGGCTAACGTCTTCTGCAACAAACTCTTCACAAGTTCCTAGGTTATGAAAATTTGCCCTCTTTGACCACACCTTCCATGCGGGCAGTGCCGCGTATATTTCATTATTAAGGCGACAATATAAGATTAAGGTAAGTATTTGGAGACAATATAAGTCGAACAAGTGTATAGTTACATGAGTTCAGTGTCAGAAATGGGGTCATTAGTGTCTTTCTTTATCAATGACATTATCCCTTTCTTGAAGTCTTCCTTCAGCCAAAAGCATAAAATGGGGTTAAGAACCGAATTCAGCGTATAAATATAGATGCTTAGAATTTGCATTATGGCTATTGATCTATTGATAGATTTCACGTATAAATGGTAAAAGTTGAAAAATATCATAGGAAAATATGTAATGACGAAGCTTGCAATGATCATTGAGAATAATTTAAAGATGCGCAATTCCTTTTGTTCCAGTTTCAGTTGAACTTCCAAATAATGCCCATCTGCAACACTTTTATCCAAGTCGGTACGACGCTTCCTTATGTTCTGTTTGGCTCTCCTAAACACCATCACGTTTATTATTACAACAGTAATAACCCAGATACTGTACAATAATAATATAACCATTTCCAAGGCGAACAATGATTTCTTTGTGAGTGTTAATACCAAAGTAATAATTAATAGAAGAAGTGGAAGGATCCAAATGACAGCAATTTCCTTGACAATAAAATTTCCCACAAATATCTTCTTATATTTGAGTGGTGTAAAAACAGCTACAAAGCGATCAACTGCCAATGAAGAAAGGCTAACTAAAGACAGTAATACGCAGTACTCCAATATACAGGAAATTATTAGGTCGATGGAACCACCATAAAAGAAAAGTGACAGTATGTGAGCAGGGATATACAATACTGCTGTCATCAAATCAGTACAGGCTTGACTGAAAAGCAATTTGTTTGGTGTTGGCTGTCTAATGGTTTTCCTTCTTAAAAAGACGAGGCATATCAATCCATTTCCGATGATGATCAAGAGGCAAAGAAGAAGTAAAGTTATGATTATGATCAACGAGTCCACTTCCATTGCTTTATATCTTGCATCGTATGTTATGTTTCTTTAAAATCTCATCGCTCTTAATATCGGTTGTTAAGATAAAAAGCTCTTTAACTGTTGAATCCCCATGTTTCCTATGTAGCTTTCAAGCAAAAGCTGTCCATTGACAGAGGATTTAACAATGCAAACAAGTCCGGATTTTAAAGATCAAAACTGATGTTAATAATCAGTTTCTGTTAAAGAAGTGCTCATCCACTATCTCTTTTTGTACATATCCATACTGAAGAACCAAGAAATTTAACAGAGTGAACAACTGTCTTTTGGATGTACGCTGCTGGTTATATCTTCCTCTATAAGACGTGTCTCTCATGCTTGTAATCCCATCGTTACCTCATCGAAATCACAAGCTGTAATACTCAATTTGTAAGATATATCGATGTCTCTTGCACGGATGCTCTCATCGCTGTTCTCATAGGTCATAAAATCAAAGTCATTAAGTCTAACATATACGTAAAGACATTAATTGGCTGAATAAGTAGATGAATATCGGGCGAAAGCCCTGCTGAAAGTATATTTGTAATTTAGTATTCAGGTGTTTGAATCTTTGTGTAATTGTTTTTCTTATTTGACCGCTTTGTAATGTCCAACAACCGTTTATTTAATAAGCGGGTAATGTATAAATCGTAATAGCACAATTGATACAGGTGCTATTACGCGCAAAAGCTACTACAAACGTTGTCCGAGTATGACATCGCAAAACCGACTCAGCATTACAGAATGCAGCATATGAAACTCCCTAACGTAGCACGATACTAGGAATTATGAATTTTTTACATTGTATAAGTAATACAATTTTGATAATATGCATGATCGAGACCCCTAATAGTATAAAATAGAAGTGTGTTTGATTATAAAATAGTTTTATGATAAAGTACTACAGAGTACTGGTGGGAGTCTAAAGTACCCTCCGAGGTAAACAATTCTAAATTGTAAAAAATTGATAACATCTTGCAAACTTTGGCTCTCTGAATATAATCTGTTGACAATTTGATGACTTTTTCAAGATGGCCTCCGTTTTCCTATGACGGGATTATTTTCAAACATAGCATATATATTGTGGAATAGCATGTTACAAGGTTTTTGTAAAACTTTTTATCTGAAGCTAAGAGAGAATTGTTACGATATAAGCAGGTTTCCGAAGTCTGACAATATCACATTAATAGCTGTCAATCGTATAGCATAGAAGAAAAGGAGAAGATTTTTGCTGTTTGTAGGAAAATGTCTTAACGTCAGCATAATTTCCGTCAAATAAAAATCCCCATATTTATTGCTGATTTGATTGAAAAGGAGCTTCTGAAGACTTCAACTCTGATCTACTTTAGATTGAAATTTTTAAAGTTTTAAAGAGGCGTCCATTGGAATTCATCATCAATACAATAAACAGTTTCAAAGGCCCAGGCTTTGTAGAGCTCATATAACATGTAAGTGTATAATGGACAATAAAGGAAATTAATTTAGAATTTAAAAGTTATAAATCTAATTAATTATGTTATTTAAAACAAAGGTGATAAATTATAAGCCACCGAAAGAGGCAAGATCAGTGCAGATAGATACACTAATCTTAGATTATTTGAATGATTCATCACTAGTTTTCATTCTCTAAGGCCGTGTAAAGTGTATTTAAATGCTTTTTTATCTCTCAAATAGCTTGTGTGATACTGTACGTTAAAGAAATGGGTGCCTTGCTACAGGATTAGCAGAAAACTTAAGATATGCTGTGAAGTCATAGAAGAACGAAAAGATATCTCTCAAGATTTATGACCCTAGTGTTTGAAATGATGTGAGGTCTAATTCTACTGATTTTAGGACTATCACAATGTTTTAACACCTATTAAATTACTATTTTTAGTACTGTTAGCGGAGAGACAGTCAGAAATCTGTCTCATGCGCCATCTTGGTCATGACGTATCTGGGAAAATACCCTCCCCTTGTTTCCTGTCGCAGATAATTCTCCTGTAATGTTACAAGCTTTGGATTATTCACTGAAACCACAAGGGTCTGAGTTCAGGTCAAAGATCATTTAAATTTTTGATTATGTTGGGTCTGACATCAATCAGACAAAATCACGTTCACAATAGTAATTAGGGCCTACTGCGAAAACAATAGAGATTCTATTAACTACATTTTCAAACTGTGTCTCCGTTTAGGGTAGGTCAGTAAGTAGTATGCTTATTTTTTGGTTTGCTTAATGTGAATATAGTCATTTAAACCCAAGGTACAGAGATTTAAAAAGCGTTATTTTGGCTGCTGCTCACATCATAAAGTTTACTGTGTTCTCAAATTGTTTGAACGAAACCGGGAAGTTCAAAGACCAATCCGACGTCATTCTGTCAGTTTCTAATGCCGCTTATAAATAAACGGAAATTGCTTGATTCATTTGTAAACATATATGTACTCCCATATAAGACACTAAGAATCCGATGGAACTAGCTGGGGACCAAATGACACGCTATTTTAACTAAATCCAATAGAAATCTGTTAAATATATAGTGTCCTCTGTGTAACCGTATAAGATGGTCAAATAGTCATTGGGAAAGTCATCATGTCAAAATTAATAAACTTGGCCAGTTGAGAAATAGGAAGGACGAATAGAGAACTATTGTTTTCTATTGATTGCAGGGAGAGGTAGTCCAACTCTAGCTTATCAATCATCGAAGTTTTGAAAAAAAAATTGCATGGTAAGGAACCAAATTGAACAAGTTTGAAAACGTATTTTTGAATCAGTGCCACTTGTTTGTTTCCTTGCGTTGCTTTGTAGCAATGAACAAAGCAGAAATACTAATCAGCGTCTCATTACATTCTTGCATAAAGCAACAAAAATTAAGAGGTGTATGCTTGGTAAACAATCTATTGTGACATCAGGCAGGTTCAGCACACAAGATAGAGATTAAACTACACGAAAAGAAATAGATTTAAACAGAGATATTTTTCTACGAGTTTGTTGCCTACAAGAACGAATTCTGTGTTGTTTTGTTGGTATTGTGACGGTTCTAAAGGAGCGTGAAAGCAAAGCGGAACATACTTATTCCGATTATGGTCTTGTCCTTAGATTAGCACCGCAGATGATGCTCTTGGTCTGTTGTTAATTTGTGATTATACCAATAGGAAACGTCATGTCAGAGTGAGCTTTCTTAGATTGTAAAACGGCTGGTGTGTCATCTAAAAATCTCTGCTTTTAAAAGCATCAGTACGTGTCTTGCAAAGTCAATAAAAATAAAAATACACCGTAGTACGAACACTTTGAAGATAAGAATCTAACTCATATTGTGTTTCAGGTTAGGCTATCGTACACACGGTTGTTTTTAAGAGAATTGATGTCCTTCAAATGTCCATGTATTACCAGCATACTTACGCCCCTCCGCACTACTTTGTTTGACACTATACGAACAAAACCTCTGCAACAGCGTAAATGCTAGTTACAAAGGGACTTAAAATATGTCAGGCGTGCACACAGGCACCTAGCACTTAATTTATTACATTTTCCATGTTAATTGTTTTGTACACAATGATAGTATGGCTTTGGTTGTGAAGTAAATTATGGAACATTTAATGAATGCTACTATAAGGTACTAATAGATGTACATAACCTGCTAAAAGACTGGTGACTAATTTAAATATGTAGATTTATATTTTGCCATAAGTTCATGATAGTTGCCTTAAACTTTTCACCCTCGCAATTATTCTTAAAAACAGAGAAACTATTTTTGTTCTAATTCTTCTATCTCTTTTGTACAGAGACGTATATATTGAGTGTCATATACTGTCATGGCCCTTCCCATATTCGTATCACAACAAGAGCATCTTGGACAACTTGATGAAAAGTATGTCTTCTTTGATAACAGTATTATTAAGAGATGTAGTAAATATGAGTTGTTCGGAGACCTTACTTAGCCATACGATTCTTTAATGCATTTTTTGTTATGTATATTCCATATTGACCCATTAACATAAATAATGTTTCCAGCCAGATATAGATGTTCTGAGCGTACACGTTTTCAATCCTATCATAATCATTAAAATAGACAGTTTAGGCTCTTCATCATTCAAGGTAGTTCCGATTTTAAACTTGATAGTTTTAGATGCATACGTAAGACTACCAGTGGAAGCACAATTTCATAAGTTATTCAAAAGAATCTTGATCTTTAGCGCATACACAGTTTTAAAGGGTGTGGATCCATGATGACTCAGGGCCAAGTCTCTTTCTTATAACCATTACCACTTCAACAAGCTATAAATAAAAATTGTTTTCCTACACGTAACTGTGCCATCCTATAGCGAGTGAAAACATTCTTTAAATACTTATCTTGGCCGGGTTTTGGTATTCCATTCTCTTCATTTCTTTGTTCAACGAGACAAAAGATAGATGGCAGATGTTTATCATGTCGTGAGTCGTAGTCTTAGTCCAACAACATCGTATAAAAATTAAGATGCAAGATTGCCCAGCAACATACATTGGTGAGTCCAAACGTTCTTTAGGTCAGAGGCATAAAGAACACAAGAAAGCAGTCGAAAAGGGTAAAATAAAAAGCCTCGAGATGGCGAAACATTTTTGGAAAAATTAGCACCCCTTCGACTGGGGAAATAACGAGATACTAGTATGCCTAGTACTAGGCAAAGAGATCAATACAACAACCAAATGGAGAGAAAAAGCACCTCATTCCGTACACCATCGCAACCATGCAAGCATTTGGACTTCCGTAACAAATAGTTGTCTACAATTTCCGACCGTAGGTGTTTCAGACCAGTAGCTTTTTGACCATTGCGATTTTTTGTAGTCGTCCTCAAGTAGTGGTATGTTTATATGAAAAAGTTTAGTTTGATATGGCGTGAGGAAAGTTGTAGTGTAGTAGGAAATCAAGCATCGTGTATGCTATACATACGACATTTTGTCACCATTGTCGTGTTTTAAGGACAGTACCAAATTTGTGGTAACGTTCAGTGAACGCGAGGATGCCGTTAGGAAGTCCGTACCGGGCGCCAACGATAACGTAATCGTACTTCTTTTGCAGCATGAGTAAACACGTCATTATCATCAGTGCACTTTTTTTTCTTGGTTAGATTGGCTTTGTAAAAAGATTTCCTGGATTATGCCAAAATTTGCGAAAGTTAAGAGCTAACTGATTCTCTCTCCCACCAAGATATTAAGGAGATCAAGATAAAGAAAGTATCCCTTTATACAAATCTTCTGTATCTGATTTTTCGCTTTTTTCGCACATGAATCTTAATTGCGACATGCTAACAATTTCACGGTGTATATAAATCTGCATTATACCATATCTGCCTGTAGTATATACAGACGATAAATCTCGTGAAGAAGGATTTGTTTAAGAGTAGACGAAGAGCTTATCAGCTTGCAAGATAGCATAAATTTAAGAGTAGACAGCCTCGTTTCAATATTACTGATTGTCTTGGAATAGGTGTAGTTTCGTCTTGGATAGGTAACCGCTGTTTGCTCTTACCGTTAAAACACTCAACTGAATCATCAGTACTTCCTTTTGCTTTGAAATAACACGACAGTACTTTTCCTTTTAAAGAACAGAGTGCTACAGTACGTCTGTGACAGATTTACATTGATTGGCAAAAATGAACCATTTCAATAATGGTTTTGGGTAAAACTTTAACTCGCTCTATTTCCAGTGAATCAGCCACAATTTTTGTAGAATCAACCTACTTAGCACTTTTTACATGGTTTGAAGACCCGAGGGTATACGGTGAATAATATCAGACGTGCTGATGATATATATCTCAGAGGCAAAAATGCTAGCCAGTTACAAGATCTGCTTGATATTGTTGTAGAGAAAAGCGAGGGATAGCCTTACTATCAATCGCAAGAAGAATTTTTGTGCGGCAACCTGTAAAAATAATCATCAAATTGACTGTATCATAACATCTGTAAAGTAATAAAACAGATTAAAAAGTACGATCGCATCATATGGAAAGTGTGTTGTGGAAGTAAAATGGAGAATAAAAAAGCCCAACGATCTTTTCAAATGATTATCACGTGATTGGTTAGAAGCGATTGCTTACATTCCTAAGCATTGCAATATTCAAATTTTACCTTGATCTGTTTGTCTTCGAGTTGCGTATTGTCTCGGCTTATTACCGCAAATGAGTCACTTCTGTTGCTCTGCGATCTTTCAAGACAGGTCAGATAAATGGAGCATCTTTTATGGGAAAAGGCTTTGCTTAACTTGTGGGTGACAAGGATAAAAACGGATTCCTATTCCTTCAGCATATAACTCGCTCAAAAAATTTATTGCACTCCAAATAAATTTATAGAGCCAGACACGATGGAAAAACGTTTAGGGCCTAACGCTATGCTCTTTAGACTTCAATGAACATTACCAAGTTCTTCTGATAAGCAAATATGACAAACAGAACGGTACAAGACGGCTTGAAACAAGTAAGAGGCTTTCATGAGGCACTTCTACTCTTGAGGAAAATGATAAAATACTAGAATGAGCTGTATGGGAAACATGACCGAAGCACTGCTAGCAAACACAGGTTTTCCATGAGATATGAGAAGAAGGAGGAGAATTATTCTCGCATTTACTGGGATTATTTTGTGAACTTGATTTAAGGAGACTCGAAATTTTATTCCTCTTACTCTGATAGGGAAAAATTATAGCATTCTTGTAAGACATTAAAGTCGTAAAAAAGGTTTAATTATCAAAGGTCAGTGTGAGTGATATTTTCGTGTCGTGGGTAAAATCTATTTTTACATACTCAGGTCTCGAAAATATGCTCTTTATTCGAGTTACTGTTGGCCAACTGCCTTGGATGAATTCAGGAGGAAATTTCCTTAAACTACTATCATCATCGACTGCACAGAGATAAAGGTTGAAACATCTTGTTTACTGCGTTATGATCTAGGAACGTATGCTTGACGATATTCTAGATTGTATGAAATAAAATGCTCCACCTCTTGTAAACACTACTCTGTAGCTCTGGCGTGGATGCTATTTAGGAAGGCAGCCCTCTATCACCTATTTAAAATTTCCTGTTATCTTGTTGCTAAGTGTAATCTTTGGGTTCCTAATCTACTAAAAAATCCAAACAGTAATGTTGTGCTTGTTACCGTGCGTTTAAATGAAATAATCCACATTAGCAAGATGAGCTGTTTTGGAGACGTTTAAGCACGTTTAATCATCAGGAGCAAGATGGCTGTACTAGAAAGGTTCTAATAACGTCTGGGACCAGTTTTGTCACAGAGTCTTCACGTCACAGTTTGATAGAAAAGCTATTAAAATAGTCGTAACAAAGCCGCAACCTATTCATCCATATTTAATGTTTTCAAAAAATAGATATCATTTTTAAGAGACAAGACATGTCACTAAGTTGAAATGCCTTCTTCATATTGACGCTCATTAGAGCTCTTTGTCATAAAATACATAAAAAGAGACCTGACTTTAGGCGCGATGCTATACGATGCTAGGAGCACTTTCGCATTTGGAGTACGTTACCGGCATGCTTCCTTTCTGTCAATGAATCACTCTTTTGTTTTTCATTTTGTGTTGAAAAAACGTAGCTAATCCTCGTTAATTGCAGCCTTCGATGCCTAATTAAAGCCAACGTTGTTCTGAATGTGGTAACAAAAGCTGTAGTAATTGCTTAGTTAATGAAGTAAGCAAACAAATTAAAATCAACTACTTAGCGTCTCGTAGAATTACTGTATCTAAATTGTAAAGCTAAATTGAAAATGACTGATATATTTACTGAATTTTTATTTTATGTTGTAGGCCTAAGGAGTTGACTTTCTTCAGAGCTCCTTAAGACATTTTGTATTCATAAGCTTTAACATTTGGAACCAGAATTTCTAACTGTTTTAAGCAAGGTGACAGTACGAGTGCCAATATTCATTGTCGTTCAAACCACCGTGGGCACGATTGATCACTAAAGGTGTAGCAAGTGTAGAGGTGTAGGCCTACGACATAAGGATGCTTACTCTTATAGAAAATTAGTCCTATTGATGTTAGTAAATAGTAACTTCAGGCCAATAGCATGATCTAAGGATCTAGCCTCAGGGTCAAGTCATTTTTCGGAGATGAAGAGAACTTACCCTTTTTTTGATACCGCTACATGGTATATCATTTCTTACACGAAAAACCTTTGTACTTTGAACATAAAAATGTACTATTGTAGACACCAAACTCGACCAAAAGTGTCGCAACAAAACTCAACGTTTCCCCTTGTAGTTTATAGTGTGACGTCGAACTTATGTACTGAACCTGTCTGGCTTGATAAAAGATTGTTTACCTTATTCAAACATCTATCTTTTGTTTTTGTCAACAAGCATGTAAAGAAAACGTGATCAATATTTTCCGTATTGTTCATTTCTGCAAATTAGGCAAACGAATACGTGGCTGATGAAAGGACGTCATCTCTAATTTTTCAATATTCTAGCTTCTTCTCTTCCCATGTGATAAAAATTAAGCAAACGGGGCCCTTCATTTCCAGTTTTAGGGTGTAAGAAGAAAGGTGTGACTGAAAATATGTCAACCATTACTTTTCAAAGTTATTCACTCCTTTATAAAAGCAATCAATAACCTTCAACTTTGTTTAGGGCAACGAGCATTTGCAGCCTACCTACGTTGAATTCCTTCTAATGCGCATGTGTCATCAGCATGCTTGTTCCCCTCCTTGCTACTTTAATTTGTGTTTTGAGATCATAGGAAGAAAACTTGAGTAACTTTGTGTAACCGTGCGTAATGGATATATTTCTCAATATTCAGAAAACGAAAGAAAGTCCATGATAACAATGTCTATAGTTATGATTGGGCCTTCATAACTGCAGTAGTCTACAGTTTAATGATGTCCATATGGAAATAAATGCGTCCCAATTGTTACACGTACATTAGTATATGATTCATGACATTTGTGCATCGGATTTTGAGGAAAAAGGCGGGGAACCATATTGTTCGCTTGTACAATTGTTCTACAATGACGAAGTAAGCGTATTTATTAGAAAGAGACCATCACTGGAATAACCCGACCAACAAAGCATATTGCCTCATTACCCGCAGTATTTTTGGTCGTCAAAGCAATCTTCACTGCAATACACTTGTAGGATATACTTGAGAAAACCTGTTACTTTATAACAAGTTACTGTACCAAGTTGTCAAATATTAGGATAAAAGAGCATTCAGGATTATGGACAAGTATAGGAAGTTGCCGTAGCTTTACATTATGCAGCTATGCATCGAACTGCGAGCGAAAACACTTTAGTATTTCATCTGAATTTCAGCGGCTTATTATTTCTATTTGTTTTTATAACCATGCGGAGGATGTAGCTCTCCTCTATTTGACTCAATATCTTAAAACACTTAGCTAAAAGGATTTTCTCAGATTTAATAAATTCATGAAAATTAGGCAAAATTTCTAGGATTTACGAATGTAAGCAAAACTAAAATACCAAATATATGGTTGGTCCATTAGAGTTCTTTCTCTTTGGCTGAAATATAACGGTCAAAACATCATCTTTCATGATCTGAAATCTATTTGTCGAGCTATCTGATAGTTTCAGCAGCTTACAGCCTGCCTTGTACCCTAACAGTTTTTGATGGACTTATATACTGCATTCAGATCAGGCCATATTGACCTGCTCACTGCTTTAACATTAGTTCCATCGCTTGGTATTTCCTGTAACGTATTGGATCTAGATAAATTCTCTTTTTCCTCGCCATCTCGTCCCTAATAGTTGATTGCCTTATTTCCGTCTACAAAACTTTACAGTGCTAGCTTATTTTTGCTAATAGCTTTCCACTGAAAGAAATTTCCATGATATGGATTACGAAGTTGCTAATATTTGCTGTTGAAATAGTGGGGATAATAAAAATTGAACTTTTACTTGCCTTGGATACATTTAATTATTTACAAGTATTTAATTGAAATAATGTTTCTTCGTATGATATTTATAAATTTGCTGGTACTCATTTCTGCGAAAGGAAACCTGAGCAGTCGTCGTGAAAAACTACCTACAAAAGTATCAGTACAAAAGTGTTGGTATTGACCATCGTAACCTTCATTGTCTGTTATACGCCTATTCTCAAAGTACTTTCATGCATGTCATTCAGCCTATATTATCCGCCATCAGAAGCACTGACATACGCAATTTGTATTTGAAAATCGCTAGCAAGCCTTATGTTATACTTTTTGAAACGTATTTTAAGACCTCTTTTGAAACAACGAACTTTCCAAAGTCATGTCAATAAGAAATGGGGCAACGGTGCTTTTCAAGAATCATTGAACCATTCAATTCTATCGAGATAAAGTAATAGAGTTTTTACCTGTGTTATGTTGTAGTGATATTAACGAAAAGTAGCTTTCTCAACTGATGTTGATCTATGTAAATACCCCACAACAAACAAGATGTCCATTGTTTTGGTATCATAGGTTGATTTAACACACAGGATAAACAGGGAGGAAATAAGTGTTCTTGTTGACAAGATAACAGAATATGTTTCCTGTTTTGCTTATTTTGCATTTTTATTTCAATGTGAAACTTTATGATGATTTAGAAAAAGACTAAAAATTGTAACCCTCAACGGGTAAGAGAGGAGCATAAAAATTTAACATAGCAGTAACATTTGTGTTGTAAGTTTATTTATGAAAGCAATTGAGGATACAAGAAAAATCACTAGGAATTCTCCAAATTCCATCTGCACTCATTCTCTGCACCTACGCACATACATACTTATTAGACTTTCTTCCGCGTGCATTTCATTCTGTGTCAAAAAACTTAGCAGTTTGCCACGTTGTTTTAAAGGTAAATCATTTTCATGAATCAGTTGGTCTGTGCATGATTGTCTGTGCTTTACTCATGACATTTGATAATTAATCATATGCATTAAATGAAGAGAAATAATATTTCATGAAGTATTTATTATTAATTTCAGAGATTATTGACGTATCTTATGGCTTTAACAGATAGGACGTAGTTGGTGTGGTACTCATACAAGTTATTTTATTACTGAGAACCTCTGTTTACCCTATTTTATAATTATTATTATTACATTATGCTCTTCTGACGTACTACAAAAATTGGGCAATGTACGTTTTCCTTATTCCTTGATCGAGAGCATTGTCTAATGGTCTCAACCCTAAGTGCAGTAAAGGTCTCGTTGAACTATCTTTACCATCTAAAATTCATCCAGTACATCATAAGATGTAATCAACGCTCAATATCTCGCAGAACAAAATTACATATTTACAACGCCGTTGTCTTGTCAGTACTATCGTATGACTCCGAAACCTGGCCACGGAACAAAACCTTAACATCGCGTTTGAACGGCTTCAATAGTAGAGCACTTAGAAGAATTAAGAACTCCTATGGTGGCAGCACGTCACGAATAACGAGTTACGTGAGCGGACGCAATAACCTCCAGTCTCAGTTTTAACCGCTCAAAAGAAGGGTGCGATGGTATATACATATCCTGTGCCTGCCTCCGAGTCATCCAGCCCCTGCGGTCTTGGATTTTAGTCCGTCTGCAGCAGGATGGAAATCCCCACGAGGCGCACCTCGCACTCGATGGCTTGCTGTCGTCGCCAAAGATCTTCTATCCTGTGGAGTGCCTCTATCTCAAGCGGAGCAGCTCGCTGCCGATCGTCAGCACTGGCGAGTAGTTGTGTTTCAAGTTTACTCTACTCACCGCACGGTGCTCGAGGATTAGTGAGTGACTGACATCATAAGATAGGGATGGCCTATAGGATAAAATCAGCATGTGTTGATAAAAAAATGATGATATATTCAAAATTACAATCCTTCAATTACTTGAAAAGAACCTAGACCTCAATTTAGCAAAACGTGTTAGAGGTAATCAGTGTAGTAGCTGACATCATCGCTGGAGCTACGTTTGCAGTCACTCTGTATTTTACACAAATCAATACGTCTTTGCTCTGAACAAACGTATATTCTTTCACTGTGCTGCTGAAGGGCCTATAACTGCAAAGTATTACTTAGGGGCAGTGTATATCGAAATCAAAAAATCCCAACCTCCCCAGATTTTTTCCACCTAATAACTTTTTTCATAACGTCATTGTGATACCCATCGTTCGAGTAGTAGCACATGTGGACTGTATTGCTCCCAGACCTAAAAATGCCAAGTTTCTTACTCAAGTGTATCAAGTGTGTATCATCTCTAATCATTGTCTTGTATCCTCTTCAGCTGGAGGTTAGTCATGCTCAAATCAATTGATCTATTACACTGAATGTCAATAAAACAGCATGTAAGAAAATTTAAAGATGCATGCAAAAAACAGTACATATTCGTACTAATCACAATATATGTCGTAAAATGAGCAATTAATGTCTCTTTGTTGACAGTATGGGTTTCAAGCAGGGGATTAGTATGAGCTGAGGAGGGGTTGCTCACTTATTATCTTACAAAAATGCTAAGAATACATCTAGGTAAGCATTATTCTAAAATAGAAAAAAAATTAAAATAAGGCATTCACACAAAACCTCTTCGATCTCGTAAGGTAAACATTGTGATCCATGGTAAAATGAGGTAGGTGATACAAGGGATCTTTTAAGTCAGTCAAAAACTGTTTAAGCTTAATGGTTATGTTAATAGTAAAATGTAGAACAACTACATTGCATCTTTAAACGCTTACTTAAAATTTGGTTTTCAAAAGACTCTTACATCTACAGATTGCCTCTAAAGCTGCGGTGAACCCCGCCACACACACACAAACACACAGACAAACACACACACACACACACACACACACACACGCTTGTTTTAGTAAGTTCTCGCTTGCGTTTGTGGGAAAAATGTAGGCTGAAACAGGTTCAGGACACACCATTTTGGTTGTCAACTGACAGTTATAGATTCTATGTAAAATTTACTTGCTTAGTAGATGTCATTTAAATTGAAACTAAAACTCGGTGGAATTCTAAAACCTTAGGCGCACTAAAACCCTAGGATCAAAACGACGGCCATAAAATTAGATACTATGCACAAAAAGGGAGTCCAAGCCTAAGTGTAAATACGACTGGTATGATGTCGTCATACATTTTTGTTTAGTTTATATGTCCGTGTTTTTAAATTCTAAAGATTTGGACCCTTAATGGTAGCAATGCTTGCTTTTGTCATGAAGAACTCAAAGGACTTCCGTAACAACTTGTTTTATTACTCTTACATATCAGCAGCTTTTCTTTCTATGCTTCTAAAGTTGGGGTACTACGGGCGCGTTCGATGCAGTGCTGCAAGAAAACTTCTCGATGCTTGACCAATGATGTAACGGCTTTGCCTCACTGTTATCAACAAAGACGTATCGTTAACTCATTTATAAGATGGAAACGGCGTTTTACTACTGCTTTTAAGAGGAAAGTGGTGATACTCCTTGGTAGGTTTTAAAAGAGACATGTGACCAATTAGTCACAATGTTGTTTTCATATCGATGCAGATTCTTTTACAGTTATTAATTGTTGCCTTACACGAAGGGCTGGTTTGGCAACTGTATTTATTCACTTCTTCTGTGTTGTGCACCTCATTGGTGTTTGCCCGTTCGTTTTTTACGCATTGCATTACTATAGTTTATTGTTGACCCAATGACCTTGCCAGAATTGTAAAAGTATGAGCTAGCGTTAACATGCCCAAAAGGGCAAATCTTGACAAGATGTCCAGATTGTAAAAAAACCCCAAAACATCTTTTTCCACACGAATTTTAGTCATATTTTCGGCTGTAGGTGTAATTGTACAATGTTACCAAATGTAAAATGAGCGGGAAATGCTCATATTCAACATGTAATGTATAAATTATAACGTTGAGAAGGAAGATTTGTTTGAAAGATCAAGCAGCATTACAAACAAGAGCATTTCTAGACAGTGGGCGGCACTAAGACCCTATTCAAAAGCTATTGATGGCACTATAACCTGTTCCCAGCAGAATTGCATCATTTGACTTCGGTTTGACTTCGGTTTGACTTCGGTTTGACTTCGGTTTGACTTCGGTTTGACATTGGTTTGACTTCGGTTTCACTTCGGTTTGACGTCGGTTTAATCAATGGTGTTCGTAACGACTGGTAATGTACTCCGTACTTAAAAGTATCTTAAGTCTCATAATTATACAAACTATCAGAGCTCCACTTAACAAATTGAGCCCAGACAAGTATATTGAGAAAGAGCATTTGAAACACCGCGGATCATTTAAAACTCAGTCAGGTACCAGTAAAGCAACGACTCCCCACCCAAAATATGCTTGGTGTGCACAGTAATATTCAGTAGGAAGAAATTATTATTACATGCCATTTTAATAAAGTGTGTTACAGTGGCCATATTTTTTATGTAAAACGCTGCAGAAAATGACAAAACCCTGCTGTACCAATGAATATATACTTTTACTTTGCTGAAAAAAGTAGAACTACACCGCTGTGCATATCCCATTAAAAACCGGGTTTCCATAGGATCATTAAGATTGTTTGAATTGATGGACTGTCTTAAATGATGGACATTAGTTTTTCATATCACCTAATGTCTGTAAATGTTCCTTAGATCACAAAGGTAATCCACTGACTATAGCTTAAAAAGGAGCAAAATGGAAATGCATGTCTATCTCGACTCCGAAATTGGGAAGGAGAAATTTACATAGTATAAAGGGTTCTTAAAATGGTTTTCTTTTCAAAGTTTTTCAAAGGGAGAAAGGCTAAAAAGGTTAAAAAGATTTTAAGCAGCACATTAAGATATAAATGTTAATCCTGTAGCCAAATTATGAGAGAATTTGGCTACAGGATTATCATTTATATCTTAATGTAACCGTTTTCACTGAAATAATGTCGTTCCGAGTGCATTTCGTGTTGTGCTGTTTAACATAGAAAAATAGGCTTCTCTTTGTTGAAGTACCCTTGACTACTCTCTTAAATATGTAGTGAAATGAATACTCTATCTTTATCAAAAATATGTTGAAAAATTTTCTTAATTCTTCCCGTTTTACTTGTGCTGCAAGCAACCCTTGGTTAAAAAGGTGACGTAGCTAGCAGCTAAGATTAGTTCAGTGTTTTACACAGACACATTTAAAGAAGTTTTAAATTGATTTGGACCTTGAGATCCCTGGAAGTAGAAACAGAATCTATTGCAACATCCTGATCGCTCGGATAGTTCGAATTTTTAGGTGTTCCTTTCTAAATATGATCGTCATGATCACTGGCCTCGCTATCAATGATGAAAGTGATCGTAACGATGGTAGTGAAACTGGGCTTAACGCATACCTTGAAAGAGAGTAACCGTTTGCTAAATCCCAGCTGTAGTGTTCTTATAGTCCTGATGCATATTTAAGAGAAAAGATGTGGTTGGTTTTCCGGTCACCTCACTTCTTCATATCTATCCGCTCGTTGCCTACTACCACCTAGGACCTCAACAAAACGCACCCATTCTTCTCTGTTTGCAGATGTTACCATAGCCTTCCTCCAGAAATCTCATTCTTCTTTCTTTTTGCCTTTCTGTTACCACATCTTCTGAGTTGTCCTATTTCGTGCACCCTTCCTTCGGTCTCAAGGAACCATGTTGGAGTAACTTTTCAGTCACTACTTAGCTCCCCGCGCACAGTATCTTTCAATGAACTTCCATCTCCTGTTTCATTGCTTCTTTGATGAACGTTAGAGAATCTTATTGGTTGTTACTCGATTTTGCTGTTTAATCTTTTGAGTGTCCTTCTTAATCGTATGATACACAAGGATACCTCTTTGGGTTTTCTTAGCAGTTTCTTTCGTAAATTTTTTTTGCACTTCTCCAAAGTTGTAAAACTTTCTTCGTTTTGCTTTCCAACTTTTTGATAGAAGATAATAAAGGATTGACAAATTAAAAATCTTGCTTATCTTCACTTACTAAGCCCTTAATAAATAATTAGGTGCAAAAGTGCAGATTTAAGTATACTTCCTTAAAAAATTCTGCCTCTGAAACAATATTTGGTTACACTATTAGATGTTATAGAAAAGGGTTAGTTGTTTATTTTAAGGAGGATTTTAAATTATTTTACTTTGAAAAAACTGCTTGAATTTTTTGAGCTTTTGCTACTGCTAACTATCAATCAGCAAAAGTATTAGATAACACTCTCATATATATTTACATGAAGTAAGATGACCTATGGCTCAAAACAAGTGCTGTCATAGAATAGTAGTATGGTTTTATGAGAGATAAAGACGATGAAGATTATAGATATTGTCATATTTGTCATATTCGCTTGTTCAAAAAATGCAAGTCTTTTACCTGTAAAAAGAGTAAAACTTGTTAAGAACTAGTTAAATGTCCCGGCGCTGCCAGGGAAACTTAGGACTGCAAATATTGTTGTCTGTATTTCTAGGATTACTGCAGTGACAAAAGACAACATACAGACATTGTTTTACCCTTTCTCGGGCAGACTGCCAATGAACTTGAAAGTCATTATCAGAAAAGGATAGTTATGCTTGAGTTCTTGTCAAAGAAGATGAACTTGGAATACGTTCATAAGACGTTACTGATGCAATTTGCACCAATAGCTAAGCAATTTCCAGCGTGCAGATTGAAGTTGGAATACACTCATAAGACGGTTCTATTACAATTTGCACACAATACATATATGTACATTGCAACGTTGAGATTACACTTGGAATCCGCTCATAAGACACATCCGGGAAGTCTGGGAATGCACTTTTTACCCACTTTCGGCCTCTAGCGGCCTCTGAGGCTGCAACTCATTAATAACTTCCCCCTAGTCCAGGGGGGTGTCCATACAAAGTTTCATAATAATAGGCAAAGCAAAGTGGCCCCCAATTCCGTTTCACACACACACACACACAAAAAAAAAACACATTATCGCTTATCATATTAGATAATACGTTTCGTCTATTACTTGCTTCTTCAGGTTTGTTGGAAATGAGATAAGAAGTTAATAATAGACGAAACGTTTTCTGAAATATAGTTTTCTTCTGTGCGCATTATTCTATATTGCTTGTGGGTATATTTATCACCTTATCAAAAGTAAAATTTGTTAACTAAATTAATTCAATCCTGTCTCAATAGGATTCAACTACAATTTCTCCCAGTTTCAACGTTTAGGCCTCTACCGCTTTTGAAATAATGTGAGTTTTTGAAGCTGACCGGACCATTGGACTGTATTTCCTGCACAAGTGTTACACTGAGGCTACTCACTATTAGAAAGAAGTGTGACAGAGAAATAGCAGGTAATTAGTTATTCTCATAAATCAGATAAACATTCAACTTCACCAGCACCCAATTCCTTTCATGATGTAGGATATTAATTTTACAACAAGTAGGGTTTCTAGAAATGTTCAAAGAAGGCATAAAAAATTAATAAATTATATATCTTGATGCCAAGAAATGAGAATATATCATAATTGAATACTTTGTTGAGACTATCTATCACTTCCAATCAGGAATTTTATTCCCTAAAGATCCACATATCTGATTTTATTGATAGGAGGAAGCAAGATGTTTGCTACAGGGTCATTACTTTACTTATATTTGTTGATAACAAGGCAACACCTGCTGTTGGTAGTTCAAGTTGTTAATTGAAAGCAAAAGCTATGAATGAATGAATTGAATGTATCCAAGATCTGATTAATTGATTATACAAATGAAGATAAAAGTTGTTTGCTTTTTAATTAAGGCAAGGAACCTCCTTCTTTGTTTTGACTTTAGCTTAAGTGGATATTACGGGAGTCACGAAAATGAGTTGAACGAATTCAAACTTTATATGCCAACATTTTAAGGTAACGCAAAAAGTTACGCTTTAGATAATATCAAACTACTTACGTAGACTCATATTATGTTGTGGATTCAAGAAGTTGAATCGTTTTTCTACTTAGAAATGGTCAAATTCAATTGATATTCAATCGAATAAACAAACTGTCGCGTGCAAAGTAGATGGATACTACAGATGTCTTGATTGAAACAACCTGTAATTTAATGGACGTAAAAGGAATCAACAATCGACAACATCACCAGATTTGTTACATAGAAGAGACGTGATCCCCCAAACAATCATGGCTGCTAACACATCTTCAGTTGATGGGATTACAAGATTATCTGAAGCGTTTATTGCATTTTCTATACCTTTTTATATTTTACTAGCACTGTTAATTATAGCAGCAAATTCATTGATATGTTTTATTTTCTCCACAAGAAGACACATTCGGAAAGTGATATGCAACACATTACTTTGCAATCAAGCTTGTATTGATCTGCTTACTGCTCTTACATTGGTTCCATCACTCATTATTCCAAATGGACTTTGGTTTATAGAGTATTTTGGGCGACCTTTCTTCCTTAGCCTTTCTTTTTTCAGCTTATCATCACTGTACAGTGATCGTTTGATAGCAGTTTACAAACCTCTTCGATACAAGCATATTTTCACTGGAACGTTTCTTTTTAAAGAGATCTTGTTGATATGGATCATTCCCTTGGTTATATTGGTTGTTGCGGTTGTTGGACATGAAACAGAGTCACGTTTACTTGTAGTAGATACCATTGCTCACTATTTGATGGCAATCTGGTTTGTTGCTATCATAATTATCAATGTTCTGGTATTCCGGATTGCAAAAAGGAACGTGAGCTGTCGTCGTGCAAAACTGTTGACAAATGTAGCAGAACGACATCGTTTAGAAGCGGAGTTACTTTTTCATCACAAGGAATTGCGTGTAATTATCTTGTTAACATTGATTATAGTAACCTTCATCGTGACATATACGCCTGTTTTGGTAGTTAGCATATATCTTGCTAATAACAAATCTTTAGAAGTGTCGGATACATTGCTAAGCGTAACATTTGCAGTTTATCTCTTAAACTCACTCATCAACCCTTTGTTATGCTTTTGGATAAAGGAAGATTTCATGAAAGAACTGAAAAAGTTGATCAGAAAAGAAAATTACATTCATCCTCTGCACAGCCATGCCAGTAGTATAAGATTTTAGTAATAAAAACGATAGACAGAAGTTTTTTAACATAATAAATAATATACCGCTTGTTTAAGTTTGTCAAGAAGGGACATAATATTCCTGATTGTCCAAAAATATCTTCTTGCATGGTATGCGTGTATTGCAGCATCACCTTGAATAGATGAGGTCTCCCCAATCATGTTGTTATATGTTGATCTGGAAATATGGGTGCCCTTTCCGAAGGAAGATCTTATCGCACTTACAGTTAATTTCTTCTTTGAATGAAACCCTTAACATGTTGTAATCAAGAATAAGACAGAGGCTCAACTTGCTTGCTATGGTCCCTTAAGATTCACCGGGATGTTTATTTTTCAAATAAGAGTTTGGCAAGAGGACATACGTTTGTCAGCTACTGTATTCATTTGAACCGTGCATGACAGATCTAGATATTTTGATTGCACAATACTTAAACTCTCTTATGGTCACTCGGCTTTGCTAAAGTAATCTGCAGCCACCTTATAACGATCGACAAGGGAAATCTCCTGAACCTTTTGGATGCGACTGTACGCATATTTGAAAAGGCTATAAATGTTGTCAATTCGTCAAGGGTCTGTCAGCAGTGTAAACAAAATGATATTTGTGGAAAAATGACAACATCTTCGAGGAGTTGTGAATTCCAAGCAGGTCTTTGTCAGTGGTCGCGTCGCATTCTTCTGTATGAACAAAGAAGACTTTCACATGAAACTGGCAGTAAGTTGCCGTTTTACACGTTTAGCAAAATATGTCCTACAGCAAATGCTGGTAAATAAGTCTGCAATACAAAGAGCGCACCAAACTTAGCAATATGAAGAAGCAACGGCTTTACTTGCTAAAATTGTCAAAATCAGTTTCACAAAATTAATGCCCATCTTATTATAATAACGAGGGATAAAACGTTTATAGAAAGACGACATTTAAGACTTCTACACAGAGATTAAGAGGTCGGACTGATAAAAGTGACGTCTTTGAATTACGAGGCAAATGAGCATACCCAGTGAAGTTCACTGTTTGGATTCTGATCTTTGTCAAGTGAAATGCCATCCAATTAATGCATCAATGCATCAATTGCATAGGTTGACTATTGTTTGTTCCTTTTTAACCTTTTTCGCGTTTCTACTTTCAAGGAACATTTGTACAGACTTATCTGTTACGAAATTGTCTGTCTATTTACGTGTAATTGTTTGTGTTGTGTTCAAGCATCCTAATACCGGTTTACACTGCTGGGCCCGAACACTGTTCAGATTGGTAGTATAAACACCTGGCATGGTTCAACTTAGCACAGTTTTTACTCTGGTCATTTCAGTAGACTAGGACCTGTGACAGACATGGCACGGTTTAAAATCTGTATTGCAAATGCTCATTGGGATCTGGCACGGTTTAAAACTTGTATTGCAAATGCACAGTGGGATCTGGCACGGTTTAAAATTTCATTTTTAAATGTGTTACTTTAACTTGATCTCAACGTGACAAATTTCGGAACATTAACTGCTCCTGAAGGCTCAGCATAGCAAAGCTGATCAATAGAGCTCTACAAAACTGGAAAGTTTCTTTGAATATACCAGATAAATCTGTTAACTATTCACCTTCTTCTCGATTTCTAGAATTCATGTCAGAATTAAGCAGCATCCTCCTTCCTGCATTGTATCAGCTCCTACAAAGAAATACTTACCTCGAGATTTAAAACTAAAAGTACGCCAAAGCAATGTGACCTTGCCACAGAGTAGGACTTTGGTATTAGTTGCATTCAGTTTTATTCAGTTTTATGAGGAGAGATTGAATAATCTTTCTCACCAAATACAGGAATAAAGCAAAAGTAATAATACGAACAAAAAAGGTTGGTGATAGAAGTAAAATATAAAAGAATTCCAAAATATCTTTACAAGATGAAATTTTTTCACAAACTACCAACAGCCTAAGTCATCTGAAGTTTGTCTGGTTTCCGACCGGAAGAAAACCTGTCTCCAATTTTATTTCGCTTATTTGTCAACAATCTGGAAGACAATCTAGGTTGTAGCTATGGAAAATCCTGCTGATACTGAAACAAACAAGTTTGCATTTAGATGGAGATAAATTATGAAATGTAAAAAGCTAAAATGATCTTTAAATACCATCGAACTCTGAGGGTTTGCGTTGTCCAGCCCAGACTGAGCTTGATAGAAATATCGAAGATCTAGGGAGGAGGAAGGGGATATTAGGCTCACAGATATATATGCTTAAGTTTAAAGATTGTAAAGTGCAAAGAAAAGGTGCATCACACAGATACGCCAACAGGTATTGCTTTTTAAGAGGAGGGTTGGATAAATAAAATGGCATCTTTAGGGTTAACAATACCTATCAACAGTTGCCAATGCTAGTACTGTAGTTATACACAAACATGTATACATGCAATGCTAAAACACTTAAGAAAAGTTCGATTACTCAGGAAGGCAAGTAAGAGTACGATACTTTACATTTACGAAAGCGTGATCTAATACGTGGTTGGCAAAAGTTGACATGAAGCTAAGGACCGTTCAAGAATCCATTCTCAAAATAGCCACTGTCACTATCTATCATCTATCATAGTCACATTAAATACGCTTTTAAGATCTAAATGATGATAAACAAATATACCTTTTTGCAAAGATTTATTTTTGGTGCGATTTAAATGATCTGTTTCACAAAACAAGTTTATACTAAACGTTTTTATCAATACAGACAAGTATTGTTGGTGGGAAGCTCTTCGTATGGCATCATCATGACATCAGAACTAGAATATCCTTAAAGCATTTTGTTAAAATTCTCCATAATATATCGATTTAAGAAAAAGTCAAAAAAATTTGGATCGATTGACCCAGTTTTTCATGACCTGTAGGGAAGACATAGAGCATTCTAGCCCCAACTCCAACTTAGTCATGTAGATGAACTGATAAAATCAATTGTCATCTGGCGCTACTCCAAAGTTTTTAAATTTTAAGGTCGCTTCCAGGCGACATAGATTTTCAAATGCCTACGCACAATACCAAAGGAAGCTGCTGGATAAAGAGATTCGTGATAAACGAAGCAGACTAAGGAAATAGAAGTCAGATTCAAGCCGTGAATATTGTTTCTTGAAAGAGAAGTTATCACTTGTAGACTTCTAACAACTAAAATCGATATCTGACAAAGAGAATAAACATAAATCATCAAAGAGAGGCAAAAATCAGAGCGAAAATTCTATAAACTGTCAAGGAAGTTCCTTCAAATGGACTGTTGTATTGTATTGCGTTTTTGCTTAAGGTTTCCTACGTTATGTTATTTAGGTTTTTCCTTGATGATATGTGAGATACATCGAAAGCTCAGAAAAAATTATGTGTGTTCGTCAAATTTGGATTAATTCTTTGCCTCTATGATATTCCTACTCTCTCCTTTCGGGTTTCATACTCATTATTAGAATTCAGTCTCGTCTGCATATATATCTCCAATCTGGTTAATCACATAGTGTTTACAGTACACGTATCATGTAGCGTGAGCAACGGAGCCCGGAAGTTAGTGCTTGCGCTCCTATCGTAATTAGCTCATAATTAATTACTCTTATGGATGTTTGAACTGTTTTGTAGGCCTTTAAAACAATTAAAAATTAATGCACACTTAATAGAGAACCCTGGTTTGGAAGCCTTGGGGGATTACGAAATACGTCTTTGTTCACAGAATATTTGGAGTACAAGGTCGAAATATTTACTGCGAGTCACATTGTGTTCACCTTGTTTCTACTTGGTCATTGTTCGTCCAAACAACGTTCTCGATAATATACGTATGGGAAAGACATGGTCAATTGTGCTTTCAAAAACTGCGCTAATCGAAATAACAGTTCTTATTACAGTATTTCTCTGTTTTAGACTTGGCAAGATCTACCGAATTCTACGTTGAATGGCGAAGACGAATTCTAAGCATCCTTACAAGTTACAGAGAAGTGGACGTCAATTTTAAAGCACAGATAACAAAAGGAAATTTTTACATTTGTGAAAGACACCTTTCTGAGGAAGATATCGAATTAACAAGTACGGTGTAAATCTTCTCACGTCTACATGTACTTACATAAAATTGCTAAGGGTCAACTGAAATGTATGGTTGTCAGGTGCTCGTCGAAATCATTTGCTGCTATCTTCATTAACTAAGTTATTTAGTTGAGTCAAAGCATAGTTTATGGAAATGAACCATGCTTGAGAGAAAGGTTGAACGGGCTACTCAGGTACAATAGACGTCTAAAAGTAGTTACCAGTGGACAACCGGGAAGAGCATTGAACACTCTTTCCTCCCTTGCTTTGCATAGACAAAGGAAGCATAATACAAAGTCAATGACAACACAACAAAGGAGGACAAGCGGTGTTGGATGGTCACTGCCGGAGAGAAACGGCAAAGACAACTACTGCCATTAGTAGGACGACTACTACCCGATTCAGTCATTAGTAATTAAATCTGAGAAGGCTTTATCGTATAAAAGCATTTATTGAAAGACGTTGCTTTGAAGGCGAAATAAAATGCATTCAAACGAAAGACAGGTACTTTAGCTGCCCCTCTCCGGCGTAAGCCTACTGTCTGTCTCAGCTAACGTGAGCACCATAATTATTGCGCGTCCCATTGAAGCATCCGAGGTACTTGTGAGTTTGCGCATTAGTTTTCTTAGTACATAACCTGCTATATACTCAAGGGAGCTGATGCCTCGTTCTGTATGGTTTACATCTTGTACGTCATTGTAGTTACTATCGGAAGAATGTGACTACTGAATTTCTTTCATCATCTTCCTGCACAAATTGACCATCAGCAAGGCTGCTTTGCTGTTATCTATGTTAAGTAAGAAGCGATTAATGTGAACTACTAATTCGCTGTATTATTTTTCCTCATTTTTCGAACCGTTAGTTTACATAATAGAGAAAAGTCCTTGCTAATGTTCTATAATAGAGAAATAGATTTTGATCGTAGTGCAAAGTAAATGCTTGGTTAATTTCTTCTCCATAATTCGATTCCATGGCTATCTCTTTTCAAAAGAAATGTATGATATTTACGATCCTGCGTGGCTTGCTATTAAAGGTTATACATTTTAAAAAAAATACGACATGGAAATTCGCGACTGCTTTTCCGAACCTAGTACAGAAAAAGAGAGAAAATTACTTTGCAATACGGTCGTCAAAATTTGGCTTGATATAAGATCATAACAATCAGTCTCCTTATTTTAACTATTATTTATATGCAGCAGGTATCATGATCTCTGACAAGTCTTTAGTTGAAACGTTTGGCCCTTATACAGTATTCGACTGAACCACTAAGAGATAATTAAAATTGAACCAGAAGTCCTTAACAACCAAAAGCAATAGTGATGTCTGGACTGAAGTTACAGGCCAACAAAATGCTATGGCATTTGCTAACTGCAAAACCTCGAACAAAGACTGT
Source organism: Carybdea cf. marsupialis auct. non (Linnaeus, 1758) (assembly GCA_010016065.2). Classification (NCBI taxonomy): domain Eukaryota; kingdom Metazoa; phylum Cnidaria; class Cubozoa; order Carybdeida; family Carybdeidae; genus Carybdea; species Carybdea cf. marsupialis auct. non (Linnaeus, 1758). The sequence continues at coordinate 29,152 of JAAAKL020000369.1, forward strand.
CCAAAAATGATGGTATTTGCTTCATTAGCTTCCTCCTCAAATCTCTGTTGAAGTTGAGCATTGTGAAGTGTCGTCACCAGGCCCTTTGAGATCTACTTTTTGTTCGCGCCAAGATTGTAAGTTCAGTTTTTCCTTTCTTGTGATTGTACACGCAAGCTGGATTAATAGAGTTATGTTTTACACAATCTCGAACATTTTTTCTCCAAGTTTTTCTCCACAAGAATTGTAATTGAAGCCACCAACAAACCGTAAATGACTTCGCCGCTCGTAAAGCACAGCTGATCACTTGTCTCTGTCTTTCTCCGGATCTTGTATTTATTTTGTTTACGTGATCAAAATAAGCCAGAATTCAACATAAAACAATAGTCCTATTGTTTAGGCTCCGGAGCTTCCCAACTAGGGCTTTCTATGAATTATGGTGAATGGGACTATTAGAGGCTATAGTGTTGTAAAGTTTACGAATATGAAGTTTCTCAGTTCATAATCTGCAGTTGTTGGCAAAAGTTTCCCGTAAGGCTGATTTCGACGCTTCAATTTGTAGGGCCGATTCGGGGGCCAATTCAATCACGTGACTAAGCAAAGAATAGTCATACGTAGGATTAGCCTCCACGACACGCTCTATCATGGCAACATAGCAGAAGCACATTCCAAATTTTAGAACCCTTTCAAAATTTTCATGACTGTTGGTTTACATTCTGATCAAGAATGGCAGCAATCTACTAATAATGAACGGTTACTACCTGCTGTGCATAGCATTCCAAGACAGACGTCGCAAACCCTGCATCGGTGGGCCATCCGTTAACTTTGTTATCTTTACTTCTCTTTCTTGTTCGAGCAGTAGCAAAAAGGGTGCTGAAATCTCCAGGCCAGTGCTAATCAGGCAAGTAGCAACGGAGTAGGGTAGTGAAATTCATTCCTTGAAAACCATTGCGTGGAAATAAAACAAATAATAGGCAATTTAGAGAATTCACTGACTAATTGACAGATAACGTAGAATTTAAAGGACGAGATCTGTCTATGACGATGAAGGGCAGAGAAAGGAGAAAGTTACCAATTACAGAAGTCAGAGTTTTGACCTTATTTTCTTTTCTTTTCTGTATCTCATACCATCACCTGCTTCTTAATTCATGATCTCTTTTATCCTAATATCGGGTTATAGATTTTACTATTGATCTTTTAGAATTAGAATGCAACCAGAACAATAGACTATTTAACATCAACGACGAGAAAAAGAGTAGTTGAATACACAAACATAAATCCTTTCATTCAAACTGCTAATTGACGTCCAGTCAATTGATGCAGTACGCTTACAGCTGTTATATATTGAAATATATAGCTATTGTGACATCGCAAAGTAAGCTATTATTTACAAGACCGTATACAACGTCCACTTTATCATTTACAATATTTTCAACAGGTTTCTTGCTCATGTTACTAATCTTTGGAGTATCCCTAGCGACAAGGAAAGCTTATTACGTTGTGAAATTTGAAAATATTCATTTCCAATGTCTGTTAGAAAGATATCTGCTCTTTTTCAAACGAGGAATTACTCCTGAGCAATTTATTAAGGTATTACACAGATTGACATGATTAATAAAACTTGGGAGGAAGAGAATTTACTCAAGATGGTATAACAGAATACACAGGCATCCAACGCCTTGTAGACACTTTAATCTACGCTGAGGTATTATAAAACCAAGACTATCTCTACAAGAGCATTATTTGAAGAAGCATAAACCGGATTACGTTCCTGAAATGTTAACGTGGATACATATCTTGCTCATCTCTCTTTTTTCGTTAAGTTTTCTTTTCAATATGATTGGAAATGGGTTAATATGCTTCGTCTTTTTGAGGAGAAGAGAAATTAGACAGTCAACTCCAAACAAGTTGCTTTTCAATCAGGCCTGTGTTGATCTAATGACAGCATTACTGTTTATTCCAGGTCGTGTACCACATTTGATATTAGTGGATAACTGGACAGGATATTTGGAATTGTTTACAAGAGAATACTGTCTACTACTGTCATTACTAGGCCTTTCTTCGTTAACAATTGATCGTTCTGCTGCAGTTTTCTTGCCACTTAAATATAGTCAAATTTTTGTTGGAAATTTTGTTATCAAAGAGATAGCATTAATTTGGACTCTTCCGATCATTGTATTGACCATCCCTCTAATATTGGAATCAATCGATAAGTCTTTGTTTGTCTACAGTATAACTGTGGCATGCGTGTTTCTTATTTGGTTTATGGCTATGCTTTCGATGAATATGATGGTCTACAGAGAAGCGAAACGAAACATTCAGAGGCGTCGTCAAAGCATGGGAACAAGTGTTGCTGAGAGAAATCATTTAGAAACTCAGTTAAAGTTGGATGAAAAAGAATTGCGTATCATCAAACTGTTTGCGATGATTATTTTGAGCTTCATTGTAACATATGTTCCAGTTTTGGTTACAGAATTTTATACTCTATTTGCATCATCAGCAAAATTATCAGAGATATTGATTCATGGAACAGCATACATTTTTTCATTGAATTCCATAATTAATCCCATTTTGTGCTTCTGGTTAAAGCACGATTATAGAAAAGGATTGATGTCTTTGATAAAGAAGACAAGTAGTAATCGCTCTTTGGATATAGAACTAAGCGGTTCATGCAAAGATACCAATGCGTAAAGCTCAAAACTTGTTTAGCTGCAAGAAGAGATATCATACACAGCTATTTGTGAATACATAATATTTGGTACCAGCATAATGCTTTTTCACTTTCTCTTCATCACATGTGCGGTATTATTTACTATTTGCCAAGCTGTCTCGTTATTTTGGGAATATAGGTCACCATTCTTGATTTTGGGTTACCGAAGTTAGATGATTCGTTATGGTTTGTTAACACTTCTGCTGATATTTTTACGAACGATTGCATAAAACAAAAAAAAGACCTCTACCCCGGCCTAATACTTCACAGAGAAATCAATAGGCTTACTTGGCAAATACTTTTCGACACCCTTCACATTTATGTCTTAAAAAAAGCGAGCGAGAATGTGGAATCATAAAAAACCAATGAACAAGTTCTAATGGCGAAGAAAATGGGGCACACTAGAGTGGATTCTGAATATACCTCAAATATGATTCCAATAATTTGTAACAGACGAAACATGTCTTACCCCATCCCACTAGTGTTCCGTACTACCATAGTTGACGTTTCTAATTGAGGCTGTGGGTGATTCTGTTCTGTAATTTCATATCTATGCGTATTAATCCTGTCACTGCTCAAAGAGGAAGCAGGTCACACTTGGTAACTATGGCGAGATGGAGTGGTAAAGGCAAAATTGTATTGTCAACCAAGGCATTGACATTGTTTTATATAAATGAAATGGAATTTTGATGTAGCTGTCAATGTCGAATAAGCAATAAATCCCATCGACTTTTCCCATAGTGAGGCCTCCGGAAATCTTTTGGATGACAGACAATTTATATTTTGAAGAAAAATTCTTACGGTTTCCCGTCCAAATACTTCCGCCCGCCTTGCTTGACGTGTAATCGAAAATAACTCCATGGAATGCCCAGTAGTTCTTTACGCATTGGCATTGGCATTGTTTTATACACATTAAATGGAATTCTGTTATAGCTGTCAAGGTCGGACAAGCTATAATATTCTTTTATGGAAATTGGGGTTTTTTCGTGAGACCTCTAGCAAGTTTTTTGATGATAAACAATTTATATTCTGAAGAAAAGTTTTTAAGGTGACCAGTCCCATTACTTCCCAAATGTCCGCCTTGCTTGACGTGTAATCGAAAATAACTCCATGGAATGCCCAGTAGTTCTTTACGCGCAAGTGGCAACATTCATGATGTAGTTAATAGTATGATCTGATTAGTTATTGTTTTATCATAGTTCTGTTTTGGCTATGTTATGATTTTAGATAAATGTTGAGTCATAAACAGTTCTTATAGACACAGAATCCCTCTGTTTTGTTCATGACGACTTATACATTATATTATGGGTTATTATACTATATAGGTTGTACTATATAGTGGTATGTTTGGTTAATGAGAATGACCCAATACTCAATAATTGAACAGGTATGACAGTAATTTCAGTTTTCAAGAAATAGACTGGGAATAATATCTATAACTTTTATAGCTGAACTTAGTCGTAGAAAGTGAAAACAACTGCTTTAAACGGAGGTGATTATTGCGGTACAGCTAATGCATTGGTCTTCACCCTCTGTTGTAAATAATGCTTTACAGTTTAAAAGGATTTGAGTTTCCAGAGGTATGTTTTGTAGCAAATTATGTACTAAACAAGCTTTAAATTAAATTTAGTTGGTGCTTAATTTCAATTGGAGATACAAACTAATCTAAAGATCAATTCTATCGAGTAGTAACAGCTAATTTCAAAAAGACAGTCTCTACGGAAATGATTTAAAGTTTAAGAGTACCTAATCAGGGACTGCCTTTAAGGAGATGACCTGTTTCAGAAGATATTTTAATTTATATATATTTTACTCAGTTATCATGCAAAAGTACATAAACTGGCATTATGTTTACAGGCATTCTTCTAGACGCAGCAAATAGTCTTACCGTAGCGAAAATGTTACTGTACTATTTGCATAGTGGCTTATTATCTGAATATTAACTTAGTTTAAATATATTATATTTTATAGAACATGTTTCTACTAATTTTTACTTGCGATACAGTGGTTTGTTATTTACTAGTAAATACTTTTTCTAACTAAAGTGCAATTTATCCAAAGCGTGGAAGCATAGAGTCAAAGTCATGAGATACGGTTCGGGCTTCAATACAGGTTACGGAATAAAGGTTAGTCCCTCACGCCTCATCTCCTCAAAGAGTGAAAAGATGCACTTTGACAAATATTGAAGTTTATTAACTTTATTATTAGGAGAAAGTGTGCATTTATCAAAATTGTTTCACCTGAGTTATCCTAGTTTTATATACAAATTTACTATGTCTGTAAGCAGTAACCCAGACGGAAAATACAATAGCAAAGTTCGAAGATTATCACAGGCAAGAATTGTTGTCTTTCTGCATTTTTGAAAGTTAAATAGTTATTGTTGTTTCATAAATATAGAAAAAGGTAAATAATGTAACCTAGACTTTCAAGTATAAAGAGAAATTTTTTATTTTTTTGTCTCCAAGAAATGTGTTTGAATAATTATAAAGAACGAGATTGTTGTTTCCTTGACATTATGAAGGGTTTCCTTGTCAACCTGGAGAGTTTTTCCAAAGATCTGTCTTCCTACATGACGTGTATAAAATCGATCTTTCTTCTTTTGTACTTCTAATATAATAGTTTAGATCTATACAGTATTACATTTATGCTCTATGGATTAGCATTTAACAGGAGAACAACATTGCTTGTTTGATTGCAGGAGGCAAGACAGACTTCATCGAAGTTGAAAACACTACTTAAGTAATAGCCGCAGGTCCTGCCACTTCATCAAATTTGGATAAATTTTTCCATTTTTCTCAACAAAACTTTGATACAATAACGTTTACTACATAGCGACGACAAAAGCGCGTACTTGCACTAAGTAAACGATAAAGTTAAGTAAGCAAGCTTCTATGACATCGGGAACTATAGTTGTGCAAAATAACAGAACGCACCTTGCCGTTAGGTTTATACTGAGATCTCGGAAGGTTTTCATGATTCGTTTTAGAATAATCTTCAAAATAGGTAATGTTCTCGCATAGCAGATCTACCAGTTACTTTGAAATCTCTGCTTGCGTCTGCACTCATAAAGATTACTTAGCTATGTCAAAATTGTCAGCTGATTACAAGGCAAAACAACTTTACATAATTATAATGAAAATTTAAGTTAAAAGTAGTTTTTATTGCAGATTTTGGATTATGTTGAAATAAGTAAAGGAAAAAATGCTATCAATTGTATCAAGTCACTGACAAACTACCGTTGGTATTGCTGTGTACGAATGCAATATGGAATTTTAAAGAACAGCGAGTGTGGCATGCTAAATTTATCTCTCACTGGGCACGTACATTCGATGGGCACTCCATTGCTATTATTGCAATATATCCTCTGTGATTTTGATCGCAACTTAGGCAAGACTACAGTAGGAATTTGAATAAAATTTGCTAACCTTAAACCAATGCTGTTGTAATTATGCTGCCTTCATTATTTTAAAAATGTAAATATTGCTATATAAAGTACATTTGACCTTAAGATACACACGTGGAAATCTGTGAAGTTCCAGCGAAAAATTTTTGAGCTGTAAGAGTCACACTTACTCGTATTTCCCTGCTAGAATATTACATCGCCAGGAGCAACTGCGTCAAGGATATCTAATACAATTTGATCATCTTTACGCTAACTGAAGTAAAGAGTCAGGCGTCAGCATTGCTTTAACTTTTCTTAATATCTATGAAGTACCTTTCACCAACCATTTTTTCCCCTGGAAGTATCAACACTCTTTTCAGTTTTCATTCTAAGTACGCTTCACTCACCAAAGGTGAAAAAGAAGTGTGTGGCTTATCATCCACAGTGGCGGTTTTGAAGGGTGCCAGGCCCTGGGCCGAAAATGTTTGCGAGGCCCTATGATGTCATGCATTGCAAGGTAGTTCAAACGTGACCATACTTCGGAAGTTTCCGAAGACACTATATTCCCTATAGTGGGTATAGTTTCAAGTTTTACATTTACTTCCATGAGATTGATATGGCCAGTTAGACACATACGTTTTCTTAGCATTGAAGCGAGGGCCCCCCCTACAGGTGTGGAGCCTCGGGCCATGGCTCTATCGGCCTCAACTTTAAACCGCCACTGATTACCAAGTGCTTTGTCAACTTTGTAATGAGATGTGTTGTTCTAATCTATCCCGGTGGAAGGTGTTTGACGAGGAAAACCTTTGTCAGCTTTGTAACATATTTTTCTTTAAAAAAGAATGTATTTTTATGATAAGGGTCAATGGGGGTAACAGTTAACTTTTTCTCAAAATTGATGACATTTGCTGATCTACTTCACAATGTTTTGAAACAGTGACCTTACACGTAATGACTATCCCATGACAGCACTTTATGGATTAATAATTTGAATAGATTTTCCAAAGATTTTATTTATCGATTACGCAAGCACTAGTACACAGGGTGTCCTAGTAAACTCACTGGCTCGTCATAAATGATCTTTCTCGTTCTTGAGCCCCTTAGCCGTAGTCTCCCGCATGTAGGTACATGTACGGCAAAAAAGTTTGTTTACAATTCTATCCAGTATTTTCGATATACTTGCATCAAGCTCTGATACCACCAGGCACCGCATTAACAATATAGCCGAAGATTGTCAATATCAGTTTTTCACAATTATGTGATGACGAGAACTTTTGCTACATGTTGGCAATGATACAGTAGGTTGAAATAACGAAGACTTGATATTATTGCCAGTTTATACAAGGTACTTTGGTCGTCAAAAGCAATGTATCTGCCAAGCGACATATCTCCTACGAGATATTTGAGTCAATCTTCAAGTCTTTAAATTTCAGAATGAAACTTTCACTTAATGCGAGCGGGATAATTGAAACGACGTCTTCTGTTTTGTGGCATTTTTCCGGAAGTGCGACAGTTTGATTGTATCGGCTTTGAACCAATAAGATAAAACCTAGTGAATTGGTCATGAGATATAAATCGGGCGCCCATTTCTGGGATTATCTAGTACCTGTTGCAAGACACAGGGGGTTTCAGAATCCCCTAACAGTTTCTTTCCAATATATGGAGCTGTATATATATGGAGCCCTTATGTTCACAGTAACACCGGCTATTGAAAACCTAAATAAAGGTCTTACGGACAATATGAAAAGAGAAAGCAGTGAAACAAGAAAAGTATTGATCGACTTATATGAAAACAGAGACTTGACTACAGATGGGAAAGGGACACCATTAACTTTTTTACTGCGAAGATTCGAAGGACGATGGAGCAATGTGCAGAGAGTATCAGTAGGAATATTACATATGCACTTCAATCGATACGGAGTAGAATTCTGCCGGAAAATGCGTTAATTTGTCACAATAATAAACTAAAGGTAATATGGAAAAACAATTTAATAGACAACATCTTCTGTGATGAAATGAAATCAGATAACGTAAAAATAGCACGAAAATTTCCAGCAATAGAGCTACAAGGTGACACAAAGGACGAATTACAGTTAGGAAAGAACTGGCTGTGAGAATATTTAACGCCGAAATTAAGATGTTGGTACTAGATTTGTAGAAAAAGTAAACCATATATAAAATCGTTGAGAATGAAATGGAATCGAAAATTGAAAATGGAGAATGCAAGAGGAAAGAAGAAAAATTAGCACAGCCATATTCCGGCAAAGTATCATGACTAAGAATAAACATTATAAAAGGAACTAGGGGATGATAAAGAAAAACAGCTTTACAACAGAAAACTGCGGCAAAAGGAAAAGAGGAACCGGCAAAATTATCGTAAGAAGCAGGCTAATCGTTAAAGGAAACGAGAGAACTTATTGGACAGAAACAGCGTCAATCTATAGATGAACTATCAGCCAGCAGACCTACGAATGGATACAATGTCAACCAACAGTAAATTGTAGAGAGTAGGGAGACCAAGGAGCAAGAAATAACCGAATTGTTATCACGTAACAAAAGGAACAGTATTGAAGTATGAAAACTTTAACTTTTCAATCTTACTAAAAACTATGTAGAAATGATCGATTACGCTAATTATTAAGGGGCTTAAATTTACACCCACTCCGAGGAAAACCTTACCGAGTTGAAATTAAATATGCAGAAATTTACACGCAAATTACGTCCTTTAGAATATTTTGAGAATCTCTTTTGCACCACTGCGTTAGATAGAGAATACGACTCCGAATAACAACTCTCCACATTTGCTACTTGATTATATACAGACTAAGAACTAGACTATCAACTAAATAATCTAAAAAACTTTCCACTTGACTTGTTAGAAGTAAAATCTAAGTATAATTTACCAAAGAGAGAATAGGCAGCCACTTACAAGCCTGATAGATGATGATGATGATATTGCTACTAAAAGAGCAAACACACGAGGAGGTGGTTGCTATTTCCAGAGGACAGGACACCATTGTAAAATGATATATGACCACCTTAATGATGAAGGTACATTTTAGGATCATGCGGCTAAAAGAGACAAGCAATTTAAAGACAAAATGATAAAACTGATCAATAGATTCATTATATAACTTCAAAAATCAAGAAATAGAATGCCTCACAAAAGACAAATACAATGGAAGTCTGTTTTAACGTCTACCTGAGATAATTCCAAACTTGTACAATTGACAAGAGAAAAGAAAGCTCAGAGATCATAAAATGGTTTTGAGAAGAGGATTTGAAATGATAAGTTTGAATAGAAACCAACGTTGGTGATATACTTTTCTATTTCTTTAGTTTCTAATTCAAATTCGTCATTTCTAATCCTCTGTTCTCAAAAACACTTTGCAACTTGCAACGGGCTGTGGATGGCATGATAAGCCAGATGGTTAATTGCATGGCCAAGTCACATGGAGCAGAGAGACTGGTCTCCAAAATTGCATGGAGCTGGATGTCAATGTCTCTTGATGGAGTATTGAGAGCTAATGTACTGACTAGAGAAGTAGAAATATGTCATGTTATCAGCGGGAGTTACCTAGCTCGGTTGGCAGAGCGCACATCGAGGAATACGTGTGTCACGGGTTCGAATCCCGATGGTTGCATACTTTTCTAATTTTCTAGTTTCTCTTCTCTCTAATGAGTGTAATGACTTGAAACTAAGGCCAATAGTAGCAGGTACCTGCTTCTCTACTCGTCACTTAAATGACGTTGTTGGCAGAATCTTAAACCCCTCCTCCAACGTGTCAAGAGCTACATCAAAGATAATACAGATTTTGTAAGTAGATGCAATGAACTGTACAACACCATAGAGAGACTACACAGCATCAATACACAATCATTCATTCAAGAAAATTGGAATCGTTTCTTAGCATCTTTATACAGGAAAACATTATGCCCTACCAGGAACTATTAGACATATTAAATAGTCTTAACACCAACATTCAGTTCATTATAGAAACAAGCTCAAACTAGCTTCCATTCCTGGACACGGATTATTGGTATTTATTTATTCCCAAGCCACACATGCTAAACGATTCGCACCTTTCAAATAATGTCACCTAAAACATGGCATCATAAATATTCTCTTCTGTCTGGCCAGTCAGATGTGAAACACGATCAGGTGACAAAAGCTCATCTACAAGAAGTTAGAAAAATACTGAACGAGCAAAGATATCCATAACGGCTGATTGAACGTGGTATCAGAACTGCGGTTGCGATGCCACAAGAAAATCTATAAAGAATAAAACCAATTTCAAAGCAAAGAATACTGGCCTTTACATCATCACACGATCCCAATAACCCTAACGTTTTCTCACCTATACAATTGTCACATGAATTAATGAATCGCTCTCCATGAAACGAAAACCGCCCTTATTAAATTCGAAATAATAAATTGTCAACGTCAATCGTTATATCTTGAACCTATTCTCCGTAAACTAGATTCTATTAACAACTCTAAGATAGAAGTTACAAAGCGAGGAAAAAATTGTGTCTGTTATACATATTTAAAGAAGGGAAAATATCACAAATTTTAAGAACTCCAACAGTGTCTATCAAATCCGCTCCCCTTTTCACTAAAGTAGTCCTAATCTATTACAAGTTATTGTCTGCTCAACTTGCATAGAAGAATATACAAGACAAACGAACAAATCTCATAAAGAACGATCGGTTCTATGCAGACAACGCATAAATCAATTGGAATATCAGAAACTTCACGTAGAGCAGTGGCGGCTCATGGACGTTGGCAGGAGGATTTGGGCCTCCATAATAGTTTCAAAATTTGGGTTGCTTTAAAAAATCCTATACGATTATGCAACACCCTTTTATCTGCCATCTATTAAGTTCTCGGTCGCAACAGCACCATCTTCTGTTTGTAAATCTTAACACATATCCTATCGTAATCCACAGCATCCCCATCCCCTGCAATTTGTGAATACTCTCAAAGCTTGCCCATCTATTTGGAGAACTTCATGTGGTGATGCTGGGATAGCACGGAGGTCGGCACCCGCAGCTCTTTAGTGTGTTTATGTTTTGGTTTAAATATGGTTTCTGTAGGAGGACAAACATGACGCAAACATCCTTAACGTTTTCCAATGCAGTAAGAATGTGTAGAATAACTATTAAATACAACATTTCTATCAATGAAGATTTGCGTCATAGCCTACGACACACGTTTCCATAAGCAGGGCTAGATGCCAGGCAGGTGGCTGTTGTAAACCGGCTTCTGTGTGATGGGCCATGGATCGCAAAGGGAAAAGGAGAAAAATATGCGAGGAGAATAGAGGATTCAACCTTTCTTGGACCGAATCATTTGCATTCATTGCCAATGCTGAAGGATTGCCTGAATGTTTGCTCTGTAGCGAGAAGTTGTCAAATAACAAGAAGAGTAATGTGGAAAGACATTTCCCTACAAAGGCATGCTACATTTGCAGCAAAGTACCTAGTTGGTAGTGAGAGAAAAAGTGCTATTGCATTACTTCTGGAGAAATTGGAGGAGCGCAAAAATAGTTTTTAACGGGTGGATTGCATCTCCAAACTGCACTACTGCTGCAAGTTTTGTTACAACCCAGGAGGTAATAAAGCGTGTAAAGCCGTTCATAGATGGTGACTACATGAAAGAGTCATTCATCAACATACCATAACACTTGTTTGCAGACTTCAAAAACAAAACCGAGATAATACAGAACATCAAAGAAATGCCTCTCTCCGCTAATACAGTGAAGGAAAGAGCCATTAGAATAGTGAGAAAGATCACCGATCAGCAAATCAAGGACATCAATTCAGCGCCAGCATACTCAATTGCCTGTGATAAGTCATGTGATGTGATTAATATTAAACAGACTGCGCTTTTATGTAGGTATGTAAACTCCGATGGGCCGCAAGAAGAAATGATCCAATTAATACCACTGAAAGGCCAAACACAAGGAGAGGACATATGAGGCTGTGCTGAAGTGATTAAATGACATTGGAATAAACACAAATCACCTGATTTCAGCGGCTACAGATGGGGCACCCAGCACAAGAAGATCAAAAGGGGGGTTTGTGACTTTGCTACAGAAAGCATTGGGTCGAAAGCTGCTTGTTTTCTGCTGCATCTTGCATCATGAGGCACTGTTTGTACAAAAATTCCCATTGGAATGTTTAGTGGTGATGAACCTTGTCACCGAGATGTTGAACAAGATAAGTGCAAAAGCACTGAACCAACGTCAGTTCCGTGCACTGCTTGATGAAGTTGACAGCAAATATCCCGATATCCTGCTACACAACAAAGTCCGATGAATATCAAGGGGTGAGTTTTTGCGTCGCTTTGTCGCTTGTTTAGAACACGCAAAAACATTCCTGAAAAGAAAAGACCTGAACTACACGCAACTGGAAGATACTGAATGGCTCGAAAAACTGCACTTTTTGGTGGATATGACAAGCCACCTAAACAAGCTGAATGGAAGTCCCCAGAGGCGGGGAAACACTGCACTGCAAATGCTGGAAGCTGTTTTGTCATTTGAACGCAAGCTGACTGTCTTTGCCAAAGATGTACGCGCTCTCCCACTTCCCCTCACTGAGAGAATTCAAAGAAGTAAGCCATGTAAAGAAGACAATCACGATCATACACTCAACGGTGATTATTTACGAGGTGCGATCGTTGAAATGCAAACTGCACTTGGGAGCAGATTTTGCCACTTCCGAAATGCAAAAATTACACTGTCTTTCCCTTTCACACTCTTGGAGATAGACCCGTCCTTGTAGAGCACATTTCCCTAAGTAAATCAAGCTGACCTTGAAATGGGAATTTTGATATAGCCGACAAATATTTATGGGTGTCAAAATTCAAACGTCTTACAGACGAGCTTGAAGACGTCACTCGCGAGAAAGCCCAGCTTGCCCAAAGCCACAAATTGAGCAAAATTTAACACTCCCAACACCCGAGAAACTTGTCTATGACACATGGAATGCTCTTCCTGACAGTTATAAGGACATAAAGACATATGAATTTGGATCAACATTCCTGTGCGAGCAGATATTCTCAAACATGAATTACATCAAATCAAAGAGAAGCTGACCAGTGACATCCGAAAACAGAAGTCACATTAAACGGCTAAGAACACAATCCTGTCATAGGAACATATTTAGTAACAAATTGGCAGTTTTTATATATTGATTTCTGATTTTAGTCAATATATATCTGAAATGACACTTAAAGATATTATAGTGATTTGTTGCTCAGGTCCTAAGATAGCTGCGTTGGTTTCGTGTTATAAGAGAAGAGGATGCTGCTGCCTTTTACCCTTGCAAAGGACATGCTGGGCATTTGCACAGAAATCAAACTTAAACTGTATTAATTTTTTTGGTAGCTTTTCAAAACCCTGCTGTTTTATTTTTAAAAATGCAGGCTGCATTTTATTGCACTCTGCTTGCTGCCCAGATAAGGGGCACGTTCCATTTTGTTGTTGTTTTTCCGAATCCTAAAAATAAAAAATGACATTAAAAATCAGATTTCTTTATTGCATTTTTTAAATTTCTTCAAAGCAATGAAACATAATTCATTAATATTGTAATAAAGTTAAATTTGAGGCGGCATCGTACAACAGAGTAGTCACGTGGTGCGTCATTTTCTACAGGAGAAGCTGCAGGGAAAAAAGTCGTCTAATCATGAAGGCTCATTATGTATTTGTAGCCACTTTTGTCATTTTGATAGTAGGCTAGTATAGCTAGTATAGATACATACTGCATGTGTTGTCTTCAATGTAAGGCTTAAATAAGACTTTGCGGCTCCAGATATACTTGCTTTTGTTTTTTTGTTGGTCCATTATAGCTCTTTCAACATTTTGGGTTGCCGACCCTTGGGATAGCCAGTGAGATATTTAGTGAACTAGAAAAATCTGTCAGTTGAGGATGATGGATCGAAAATCAATTCAATTTTTTGAAGTAAATACCTCTCTATCACATTTTATTCTATTGTCATTTTTTACCCTGTTTGAGTTATTTTAATTTTAATGGGTTTTTTATTGAATGGCTTCAAACCCTACCCTCCCCAACTTTACGGTCAACAGCCGCCACTGACGTAGATCAACGTCTTAGAAATAGCCGAAAGGGGAATTTTGAAATAATATAATTCTAAAAAAATTCTTTTTTCAATTAATTCTAAATAAAACTACGAGTCGATGTTCGTTATGAAATTCAAGCCCAATCTCAATCGTCGTGCCTAGCGAATGTCGAATTGAATATACATGGCCGATCGAATACTTTTTAGAACCGCAAAACCACAATTACAAATACTAATCTTACTAGTCGTGAGTCGCAACACCGGTCGAAGAATATACAAAATCTCTTAATTACTAGCCTTGTGCTTCATTTTCCGCTTTTTATTTAAAAATTATGATAGGATTTGCGTTCTCTTCAATTTATATATTTATACGTATATGAATCATTAAAACACACAATTTTACCACAAAAAGATCAAGGCAGTTATGCGAAAGAAGAAAGAAATTATCCATTTGGGAAACCTAAATGCGGCCAAAAAGGCATTAAAAATATATTCCATGTTCATGAACTTGCACAATTGGTCAAAGAGGCCACGAGTATTTTATCTATTAACTCTATTTAAATAAATGTTATTCTTCAATGAATCCATCAAATATAGCTAATTTCAAAGTAATTGCCTCGGAGTGATTACAACCTTACTATTTGTATGAGAAAACTTAACTCTTTCAAGTTTTCAAGATACCAATACCATAAAGTCGTTTACAGGATAACTGGGAATCATTTTACAACTGAACAGCATTCAAAATCCTAAAAAATATCAGTTAGCACGCTTCTTGCAAAACTAATCACTAAGCAAGTTACAGGCAAACTGTCACCGATAATTTAGAAATCTCAAGGAAATTGTGTATTGAAATGAGTTTCA